>CAUYLG010074483.1:0-18220 GCA_963573385.1 Cacajao melanocephalus | reverse complement strand
CCCCTGTAGAAGGAGAGGCACTCTGATTTTGAGTATTCTCAGCCTTTTTACGCTGGTTTCTTCCCATCATTGTAAGTTTATCCACCTGTCGTTTGTAATTGCCAACTTTCAAATTAGGTCTCTGAGTGGACGTCCAACTTGTTGATTCCTAGGGCTGAAATCTGAGCAACCCACTGCGCCGACTAAAACAACGGCATTAAGATTCGTGGTGCTTTTCTGTCCAGGAATCTCAGGTCTGGCCCCTCTTGAATCCCTTTTTCAATCAGGTAAATAGGTGACTCTGCCTTCCCGAAGCTCCAAACATCGACCAAAAGGGGAGTCCAATACCGTTTACTCTGCACCGAGAACCGCCAAGCCGGCCACAAGAGTCGCGCTGGCAACCCATGGGGCTCCTCCGCTGGGAATCTCCTGGTGCGTAGGCAACAAAAATTCATCTGTAAGTGTGGCGTCCTCTCGTTCTGTGCGCTTTCTCTGGGAGCTACAATCCTGAGCTGCTAGTAGTCAGCCATCTTGGATCTCTCTCGACCTCATTATTTTATGGTAAACATTTTTAGCACATTTTAGACACTGAAAGAGTGTAAAGACAGGTTCAACAAAGGGACTTACAGCCTAGTAGAAGAGGCAACCCATTGAAAACAGATTTCCATGTAATACACTAAGTGATGATACAATGGTATGTTTAGGTTGCCATGGTAAATGAGGTATATTCAGTTCACTTCAGAGATCGAGGAAAGGCATTTAAGGGAAAGGCATTTATTTGATTTGACTCTTTAATAATAAATAAAAAGTAGTAAATAAATAATGGGAAAAAGTCACTTTCCTTCAGAACACTGTCAAAATGTCACAGAGATGTGAAAGTCACTATTTTATGCAGGAAATTCTGTGGCAGGTGCTTTACTCCTTAGTTTAGCAAGTTCTGAGTTCTTGTCTCAGCGCCGCAAGGAAGGAGGTACCTGGACACAGGAGGGTGGGTATGGCAGAACAGACTTTTATTCAGTGACAGAGAGTTCTCAGAAAGGAGAGGGGGCTCGAAAGTGGATTGTCCGGGGGATTAAAATCCACAGGGGTTTTCAGTCCCTTCTTTCTAGGGGTGGCTTTCCTGTCTACATCTGGCACAACCTTCTACTTCCTAGTTGCTTCCTGGTCCCAGTTCTTACTGCCTAGCTGCGTTCTTGTCCACAGTTCCTCCATCTTAATGATTACACATAAGCAGCACAGAAAGGCCCACTGGACAGGAGTGGTGGTGGTGAAGCCAGAATGCAGATGTCATGTTAATGATAGGATAATGAGCTTGGGTCAAGTTAAGGACGTTTTGTTGATGGATTGCGCCTACGCCTAAGTTGGGACAGCTCCTTCTGAGCAAACGTTCTGGTATAAGAGGAAGGTCTTAACCACATTTCCCTCTGCTAGCTGCATAACAGCGAGATGCAGGTGCCTTCCCGCAGGCATGATCTCTCTCATGAAGCCCTCCCCCTCCATCTGCCCAGCCAGCCCCTATGTCCTCTCAGTTCAGTACGACTTGCATACAAAAAAAGCTAGGTGAGATTAAAGATACAGTTAGATGGAAGCAGGTTACAAGGACCCTCGTGTCTTGTTAGAAACATCATCATAATTTGAAATATGCTGTAATGAGCATTTGTATGACACTTCTATACCCCCAAGAACCAGCTGCATATTTTAAAATATTGTATGTTGAAGATTTTCAGGAGACTTGTAAATATTTTAAGTTTCATAATCTTTAAAAATGCAGACCAAAACACTTAATCAGTTCTTACTTAGTCATTGATGGAATTATCTGTAGGAACATCATGTTTACTAATGTTTTAACCCATTTTCTATCACTTACTTATTCATACAGTGTTCTTTTACCCTTTCTCTCAAAGTTTGTTTGTTAATAAAATTTATAGATTTTAAAAATATTAAATGCATCTGTATCAAGCCATTATGTTATTTCTCTTCTTTACAAATTTCCACTAAAAAGGATTTAAATATAAATGTTTTTTAAGTTTTTATATCATTTTAGTTCAGTTAATGGCTTTTACTGAAGAGAGGTACAGAAAGTGATTTCAAAGGGCAAAATTAACTCAAAATTGTACAAGGAGATAATGGGAAAAAAAGCGATGATATTCAAGACTGATTACCTCCTTCAAAAAAGGAGGGAAGAAATCAAATGTACACAGTCCTCTCTTGTAATCTCTTTCTCCAAAGTTACCTCTTGACATTTCTAGATGTTCTATAACACGAAAGTTGATCTTTCCATTTTTTTGGTTACTTAGCTTTTAATCTATCTATATGCATACACGCTAGAGAGAGATGAGTGATTTTGACATCTACATAGAAATTTATAGTCTGAAAGAAGATAAATAATAGTTTCCTTTTCTTTTATCTGTTTTATTATTTTTCGTTATTTGAAATTTGAGTAAGTAATGCTCTTCCGTCAAAGTAGCTGTCACAGCTTTCTCAACCTGAGTCTCAGAAAGAAATCAACAAAGCTGTATCTTTTTCTGTCTTTAAAATACTATTTCTTCCTGTTTTTATCAGTCACTTATGTCATAATAAATATTAAAACTGGCAGGCAATATATTTTAAGTGCTACTGTAAAAGCATTGTTTTGCTATAAATAAACAAGCTCATTTCTCTGGAACTTAAATAGGAATAAAGATTTGATACATTCTCTTCCCCCATTAAACATCTGTGGCAAGAGGCCATTAGGGAGTGGTTAGATTTGCTGGAGTTTTCCACTATCCCAGATATTAAATTACCTGTCATATGTGTTTTGGAGTATACAGAAGATTGTGATCTTATAAGGATGCTGAATGTGCTGACATTTTCATGGCTCTGAATATAAGTAAACATAATTATTGGCTCTCCCTGTGGGTTTTACTTGATATGTTGACCAGTAGCCATGAGTGGGGTTGTCAAAACAACAGAATTTAAAAATGGATGTCTTTACAAGTCCATGGTGTTTTGTAAAGAAATGCAACTTAGAGCAATTACAAAATAATTTGCATGATTTTGTAACAAATTAATATTAGGCTATAGATGATGAAAACTACATGATGCAAAATAGACACTGTAAGAAAGCACCCTGTTGGAATGGGAAGAGGCCGGCTACGCAGCCACCATCGTGCACCTTTACTGTGGCCTGGCTACAACGCCAGTGCTCAGTCAGGAAATGGGATCCACACATCCATCTCCCAGCCTATTCTTCCCAATTACTGTGATTACTTACTGTGATGATTGCTATCATTTTCTTACTGCTTCTGTCGCTGTTTCTGAGTTCCCATTTATCTAATAGACTGGGATTAGATAACTGAAAAGCAGTGGATACTTAATAATTTAAAAATTTCATTCTTAGAAATCATATTCTACTTCACACATAGAGTATCTTAGGTTTTTCTCATGTCTTTTTTCAGGGTTTTGAATTCTGTATTGAAATCTATTCCCATATAATCAACCTGCTTTCCATGTTTCTGGGTCTCTGAATAAATTCCTTCCTGGATTTATCTGTACATAATGCCTTATTGTTGGCTCTTTTCCATTCCCATCTATTTTATGAGCAGAGGTCTTACAATTCTCAAGGCAAATCAGGAATGATCTACCATTTTATAGTTCAAAAATTATTTCTGGGCAGGCACGGTGGCTCACATCTGTAATCCCAGCAGTTTGGGAGGCTGAGGTGGGAAGATTACTTGAGGCCAAAAGTTTCCAACTAGCCTGGGCAACATGGCAAGACCTTGTTTCCACAAAAAATTCAAAAAGCCAAAAACTCAGCCAGATGTGGTGGTGCACACCTGTAGTGCCAGTCACTCCAGAGGCTGAGACCAGGAGGGCTGCCGGGGCCCAGGAATTAGAAGCTGCAGTGAGTATGACCATGCCATTGCACTCCACCCCGGGAAAAAGAGCAAGAACATACCTCAAATAAATAAATAAATAACACTACTTCTGTCACGATTAAACTGGTCTATAAATTCAATAATGTGTGGGAATGAAAAACGTGTTTAACGTTTTAAGGATTATTATGATTTCTGATTAAAAATTCAAATACCTACATTGTTTAAATATATATAGGCTAAATATAACTCTGGGAGTTTGCTTTTCAGAATCACTCAGTTTTTCATTCATTTATTAATTATTCATATTAAAATAACTTAATGATAACATAATATTTGCCAAGCTCTATTCTAATCACAGATACATCTGCAGAAATCTCTGTAAAAATATACAATATAAATGTATAAAGATTTCTGCCTTGTAGAGCTTACATTTTAATAAGAAATACCAACGAACCAAGATAAGTACCAGTAAGATACCAGTAAGAAGCTCATAAGGCCTATGAAAAGAAAAAATAGTACAAAATAAGGGAAATTGAGAGTGCAGGGGGCATTTGCATTGTGCAGCAGAGATAACAGGTAAAGCAAATAACTAGGGTGTTCATACGTTTTACGTTAGCAAGTGGTCAATGTGGATGGACTGGATGAGGGAAAAAATAAATAGTAGTTAGAATCAAAATTAAGAAGAGAGGAAAAGAGGGAGGGGTATTTTAGGTAATAAAGGGCGTTGGAAGCCACTATGAAGATTTTAGGCTGTAAGTAAAATTGGGAACCGTTATAATGCTGTAAGCAGAGGTTTGACCTCTCTCCCTTACATTTTAGAAAGATGACTGTGACGCTGGGAATGGTTAGTGAGGTGAAAATGGAGAATCAAGGAGACCTTTTTGCAGTTCCTCTAATATTCTAGGTGTGAGATGGCTTAGACTGTACTGTAGCAGCAAAAGTAAACTGGTCAGATTCTAGACATATTTTGAAGGCAAAGCCAAAATAATTTTGTAATAGGCTGAATGTGTGATGTGAAAGAAAGCAGAAGACCAAACTCATCTAGAGTTTTGACCAGTTATCTGGATTTCACTAGAAATTTAAGAAATGAATCAAACATTATTACTGATCTGTCAGGTAGCAAAATATAATTTTATTTTTCTCACCAAGCTTCAAATCCAATTGTAGGAAAATAATCATTTAGGAAGTAATAAAATATTTGAACATCAAATTGATGTTGTGATTTTGACTGTGAATACGATAAAATTTACACTAGCCTGCAAGACATTCAAATGTCAGTACCAGAACGTATTAAGTTATCATGTACATAGTGCTTGGAACACACAATGTACTCTATTAACTAAACTTTTCAGAATAGCAGGTTAAAGACTAGACAATCTTCATGGCAAGTATGTCAAATTTGTTCTCTTCTTAAAATAAAAGCAGGGTTTATAAAGCTGAAATTCTTATAAGGGAAACAACAGGAATTTATCTAATAAATGTCGGGTTTTTTCAAATATGTGTTTACTGAGAATCAATTCTGTGCCAAAGGTAAGACTAAATAATAGGCTTTGGAAAAACTCACACAAAGAAACATACACAATTTGTAGCAATACTAAACACATCATAAAATTTCAAACAAGATACGATTAAACTCAAATTTTTCCTCGATAATTCAGACTATGTACACATGCATATTTGTGGACATGCATAATTATACTTATTTATGATTATTCATGTTTGCTAAGCAGCCCACTGCTTTTGTATATAATTTATTCCTGAAAGCAACTGATAAAACCCAAATGTTAAATTTCAACAGATTTAAAGTTGCGGTTATGTGTAGAAGATGGTCATGGTACTGTCATAAATAACAAATAAAAACTAAAATTCAAAAACCTAATTATTCTAAATTTAAAGCACTATTTTATGCCTATAAGTCTATATGCTTTTCAGTTACATAATTTGTTAGGTTTTTTTTTAATTGAATTGTAGCCTATCTGTTGAATTGTAGTGATGTCCTATTCAGGCTCAAATTATGCCAGGTTAAGCATGGAAGAAAATGCAATTTTGTTATAAGTTTATGAGAAGGGCGCCTATTATTAGTTGCAATGTGGTTTTCTATGTTTTCTTTATTTTTCTAAAATGTAATACTAGAAATTACTTGCTGAAATAAATGCACACACACACACACAAACACAACAGTGAAGCTGCCAAAGCTGAAAGGTTGGTCACCAAAGAATGTCCACATGTTCATCAGCTGATAAGAAAATCTGAACTCTAGATAAATTTTGGCTTAACAGTATCAATGCATACTTCCATTACAGGCCTTCATGAAATAATCGTATAAGAATATAACACACTGAAAAGTTTCAGAAATATACTTATGAAGGTTGAGAATTTCCTTACAAAATGTTTAAGAATCTCTGAGTTTCTGACTACCTTTAAAGAACTCCTGATACTCAGTATATATTTCAAACACAGATATCAAAAAAACAGTCTTTCTAAATACCTTAAAACCTAAACTAGGCATTATTTCCCATGTCATTGCTTTACTTATATTGACCTTTTCTGAGCTACTTATATTCTTAATTGTATTTTTCTTAATTCTATTGTTCCTACATTTATTTTCTAAATACTGAGGAAATGCATCTTTCTTAAGTCTGAAATCTATATCCCTATTTTAATGGTACCCCAATCAGCACAACTAGCTATGTACCTGTTAGTCTAAGATGTTAGAGAAGAAATTAGTATGAACGGGCGGAACAACTTGTACTTTACAAGAAGAGAAAATGTTGCACACAGAATGTACTTCTCAAAATACAGCCAAAAAGTGCTACCCTCTCTTGAGTGCCAAATTGCAGATCTCTTGGTTTACCCTATACCCGTCACAGTCCTAGGCCTCTTCTATTAGACCTTTGAGGGATAAAAACATCGACAACCTCCTCAGTTTTATACCAAGTTCTAGAGCTACTGAATCAGGAGAACTTTTCTTACTGCCACTGTCACAGCAAATCCAAAGAATAGAAGTTTTTGGGGGAATGTTTTCTCCTACCCTGAGATCCTTTAAACCTTTTAAACCATTTACCCAGATTATTCATAAATATAAAACATAGATGCTTTCTAATGTGCAAGAAAATTGCTGTAAGATTCCTTCCCCAGATTGCAGCTGATCATCTTGCTTATTTTGTGTCCCCATTTCTTTAGTACTGACTGCACCTGACTCTCTGACCTTGACTTGAATCTACAACTAGAACACAGTGTGTGCATTTCTGGATTAACATATTATTTGCTTTTCTTTTCTTTAGTCTTACTTTTCAAAATGACGTTTACCTGGCTGATCCAATTTGTTTTCCTGTTTTCACACCAGATTTAGCACCAATGGAATGAATATGCAGCCACTTCGATATTTCTTTCAAAATAGTGGAGGGGTAAAAGTTGTACAAGGTGAGAGGTGGAGCTAAAAAATTTTAGGCATTAATGTGACTATACTCAGAAAATTATTCCGTAAGTTAATAGTTTCTGGACTTCTGGATTTGATAGACCAACAAAGTATCCTTGGTAAATATTGTTAAATTTGTATTGTTAAATTTGTATTTAACAATATTTACCAAGGAAGACTATTAAAATAAGAGTATCAATATAACTTCATTTGAAATAGAAAATTTAACCCACAAAAGGAAAAAAATCTGAATTCTTTTATTTATTCTATAAATGTTTATTAAATAAATATTAAATGTCAGAGACATTTTTAGGTCTTTGGGATACATGCCAACATAGTCCAACCTTTTTAATTCAATAAAATAGTCTATGAAATAATATTAAACTTTTTTTTGTCTTATTCTATAAAAAAACTATTTTCATGGAATAAACTTTCCAGATCTGTACTGGTAATCATTTTAAAATCAGTTTATTGAATTGAATGATTTTTAAATGTTGTAAATGACACTGAGAAAGCATGCTTACTTCTAATTTATTATGTAAAAGTGAAGCAGATTAATGGGATTTCATTTAGTGATGGAAAATATTTTATAATCATCTTTCCATTTAATTATCTTCACAGCCCTATCTTTCCAAAGTTGGACAGGGAGTTAAGGGTTAAGAGAGAAGACAAACAAAAAATAGGAAGAAGAATTTCATCATTTCTGAAAGAAGTGATAATAGAGCTTTTAGGATAGTACCAAACAAAGACGTACATAATATTTGTATTATATGGAAAAGAAGTTTGTGTTTTACCTAATTAAAGACAAACAAAAGATCCAGTACTAAGTGTATATTTGGGAATATTAAAATTAATGCTACATCTTCAGTTGAGGCCTAAATAAGTATTCTAGTATATTTAATATATATTTAATTTGCAACAAAAATTAATTTTCACTTAAACTATTAGGAGGAAATCGATTGTGCAACAGAAAGAGCATCTGAAATAGCCCCAGAAAAAAAACACTGATTATAGATCTCCCAAGAAAAGCATAAAAGTAAATATGACATACCTCCTAAAAAAGGAAAATAAAGCTAATTTATTCAGGTTCTTCCCTGTTTAGAGATACCACACTATAGCAGTTTATTTATAGTGGTCATAAAGTTTTAGGAAGACTCAAGACTTTATTGTCCAAAAAAAAAAAAAAAAAAAAAAAAAACAGGTAGCATTTATTAAGGGCTCTCTATGTGCAAAAAGCACAGTGCTAAATCCTATGGAAAAGATAAAAATGAATGAGATTAAGACCTTCTTTCAGAGTTCCTAATGTAATGTAGACAATTTTTTAAATTACAAGAGAGGGTAGTGGGTGCTAGATACAGTAATACACTATATGAATAGAAAATTTAAAATACTTCTTCATCTAGAAGTAACAGGAGGCTTGACAGAGTAGGTAAATTTTGTGTGGTTTTTTATTCTTAATAAAGAATGAATAGGAATTCAATGTGGAAAATAGAGCAGCAATTGGAGTGAAAAATGTGGAAAGAAAGAACCATAAGTTCCTCTTAAAAGGAGTAGCTAAGAAAGATTTAGTGTGAGTGGTTTGTGTGTGGAGGGTTGAGGATTTAAGAGTCATGTCAGGGAGTTGGTCTTTGAAGCTATCCTGTGATTTAGATAGTCCAAAGTGACTGTGTAAAGTAAGAAGAAAAGAGGGCTAAAAAATAATGCCTGAGAGATGGTTTCTCCTTTCTCTTCTTTTATTTATTTATTTTTAAGCTGAGGAGAAAGAAGAGCTGGTAATGTGTGCTTAGTAAAAATGATGGCAGATTTAGAAAGGGATTATTATGAAAGATAAACCTCAAAAGGATTTACAAAATAATGACATGAAAGAAAACAAACATGTGGGATGCTATCAAAAGAATTAAATACTTCAAAGGTTGAAGAAAATGAGGACTGAGAAAGGGCTATCCTAGCAGTAAAGATGGGTATCAGTGAACTTTGAGAAAATACCATCTTGATAACTCAGGTTGGACCACAGATTTTAGGGATTCAGGTATGAATGTAAACAGTGGCCTAAGAAAGATACTCTGAAACTGTAGATTGATTATAAGATTTCCTGTTCCCGATGAGAGTTAATTTGCACGACTGGAAAGATCTTTAGATCTTATCTTTACTTCAGTACATTCTTACTTCTGCATTACCTGCTAGGGTTTCACGTCCCCTTGAGGCATTTCATAGTTTATTTTTTCTGGTCAGCGAACTGGCAGTGAAGGCCAATAATTCAGACATTGGCAAATGTTGACCCCTGTTCTATAAAACATGTTATCCTATCTCTTCTCGTCCCACTTCAGCTGACCTTCAGCCCAACTATTTAAGTGAGAACAAATAGATGAAGACTAATCCAATACCATTTTTTTTCACCAACTTTTATCTCTCCTATGTCTTGAGCCTGTAAATCGTTGCTGATATAAACAATATTTTTCTCAAAGTAAAAGTTTAACATATGCTATTAAATACTGTTATAAATTGTTTCTGAGATACACACAGAATTTGACTTTAGGCATTTTGTACACACTAAACTGCACTTATTAAGGTTAAAAAACAAAAAAAAATCTCAATGACTTAAATGTTCTTAATTTTTTTTTGCCCGAATAATATGCATGCCAAATTTTAAAATTATAGTAGTAGCCTGAAAAGAATAGAATTTCATTTCTTGTTTATTATAATTGATGGCAGCAAAAGCAGTGTGTCATTAAAATAATTACAAATAGCCGAAAGTTATTATAGCAGCTATTTGAAAGAACAACCAAGATGTTATGCCCTTAAGGTCTAAAAGTCAAAATATCAAAAAACAAAAAGACTAGTGACTACTGAGTATTTCAGTTCAGAGAATGAATTGAAAGAATTGCTGTTGTCTTAGCAGACACATTTTCTAAGTTAAAGGTACTTGATTTTATGTCATTTTTAAAAATTAAACTGCAAATGTTAAAAATTAAAAATAGGGGGAGTCCCATGCTTTCTTATGCAGTCGTCCCTTTTCTTACCTCTCTGTGGACCATCGCTCATTGAAAATCATATTTTACTATTTCAGATTGCCTGCCTATGCTATAATTTCAGTCTCCTCCTCAAACGCATTCTCTCCGAATTTATCCTCCAAATGTGAACATTTTTTTAGTTTCTGTCCATCTTGTAAATTTTCAGTTTCCAGTGAGCCAATAGAAACATGGGTACTATGTAGCCAGTTACTAGCTATGCGGCTAATATTAATTTGGGTAAGTTACTTGTACTCTCAAGAGTTTCTAACTCTTCTTCTACTTCCCACTGTATCTCCGTCTTTCTCATTCTGATTTAGAGTATATAACAAATAATATTAATAAAAACAATAAAAAATCATAACATGCCCAATGCACATTTCTTAAATTGAGTTATTTAATGGACAGCTTTTCATTTTTCTCTGAAACTTTAATGGAAATATTCTGTCCTGTAATTGTTAACATTACTCTCATTTATATGATTCTCAAATACACGTACCTTGTCCCATTCACTATTCAGTAATCACCTTTCGCAGTTTAAAATCTCCTAGGTTTCTGCTTCCAAATATTCTTATAACCCCTTAATTTCAACTTGTCTACCTTTTGATCATCGTTTTAAAAATATAACAGTTACTGGTACCTACAGTCACATGACTTGATAATTTGAATTAATCTTTATATGCCACCTGCCTCAGCGGTCAAGCCTTCTCAGGTCTTGCTTCACAATATCTTTTATATATAATATTTGCTTTATTTTACTTCCATGCGTCTATTAAGTATTTCCCACATGCCATGGACTTTCTGATCATGGTGGGGCAGGGGGCGCAGTGTTGAAATAGGTAGCTTGTTGTACACAGTTTATATACCCTAGCGGTGAAGACGGCAAGTTACATATGGCAAATACCATAAGGGAGAAAGTACAAGATGATAAAGTGAATCCAGCTCAAGAGTTCCATAGACAGTTTTCATGGATAACCATAGAAATGGACACTTCTCCTGTTAAAGATTTAAACTTCTATTTGTTGTATCTGAGTTCCTTTCCTCAGGAAGTGACCTTCAGGCCTCTCACAAAAAGTATCAAATAACTGAAACCAGATCACCACACCAGATGCCAGAGCCTCATTCACCATGATTGCTTCTGTGTCCTTCCCTCATTCCTGTTTTCTTACACATTGCTGCATTTCTTGCCTTGTATGCAAAACCCTGGTTTTAGTCGTCAGAGAGATGGATTTGAGACTCAGCTCCCACCTCCACAGCTGCAGCACATGGTGAAGCCTTCTTCCTTGGCAATACTTGTCATCTCAGTGACTGGCTTTCTGTGAGCTGAGCAGTGGTTACTGGTGTTTTGCTAACAAAGAAAGAACAAACTGGAGAATTATTGAATTCTGGAAATTAGAGTGAGAGGAGGCTTTCTGGAGAAAATGGCTTTAAAAGGTGACAATAGAAGAGGGCACAAGAAAGGGTTGGGAAGAGAGAAAAGAGTGTATTCTAGGGCAACAGTGAGCTTCCGCAAAGATGTGTAGGCAAGAGAAGAGATGGCACATTTGTGCAGCAACAGTCCTAACTTGTTAGCATGTTATATCTACTTAAATATTTAATTTTGTGTCTAAAAGTTGATTTGAAAAATTAAAATCATAGACATCACTTACAGCCATAAGACGATATAGCCATGTGACTATATATTGTGGCAAAATGCAGTAAATTATTATGCCATTAAGGCAATTTACTTTAAATAAAATCTTCTACTATCCCATTCTATTTATTTTCTTTTTGTTTCTTGTTTGTAGGAATGAAAAATATTTTTTATTCTGGTGAATAAATAAATACAACAATCTATTCCCTGAAGAAGAAGAACTGTCTTGTTACAGAAGAAAAGGCTTAACAAACAAACAAACAAAAAATATAAAGAATTACAGAATTTAGCTAAGCTTGTGTATTAGTTCATTCTTACACTGCTACAAAGAAATACTTGAGACTGGGTAATTTATAAAGAAAGCAGTTTTAATTGTCTCACTGTTTTGCAGGCTGTACAAGACGCACAGTGGCATCTGAGGAGGCATCGGGAGACTTACAATTATGGCAAAAGGTAAAAGGGAAGCAGGCACTTATTACATGGCTGGAACAGAAGGGAGAGAGAGATGTAGGAGGTGCTACACACTTTTAAACACCAGATCTCGTGAGCACTCACTCACTATCAGGAGAGCAGTACCAGGGGGATATCTGCACCAGGCCTCACCTCCAATACTGGGGATTGCAATTCAACATGAGATCTGGGTGGGGATACAGATGCAAACCATATTAGCTACAACAAAAGAAATTGGGGAAAGGGTCTGGGAACATATCTTGGGATATGCCTGCATCAATAAATTCCTTCTATTGAAACTTTCCCAGATGAATATATATAAGTTACGAGAACACAGAGCTTGTTGATTTGGGGTACACTGACTCAGAGCTTAATATCTTAGCAAGAACACTTGGAGCCATGCTTTTTAAAAAAATATTATTTATTATACTTTAAGTTCTGGGGTACATGTGAAGATCGTGCAGGTTTGTTACATAGGTATACACGTGCCATGGTGGTGGTTTGCTGCATCCATCGCCCTGTCATCTGCATTAGGTATTTCTCATAATGCTATCCCTCCTCAATCCCCCCAACCCCTGCTATTCCTCCCCTAACCCCCCACTCCCCAAGCCCCAGTGTGTGATGTTCCCCTCCCTATGTCTGCGTGTTCTCATTGTTCAAGTCTGAAAACACATGGGAAGCAATAAAGGTTAATATTAAATGAAGTAGAATGACATAATGGTTTTAGAAGAGTCTTGAACAAGGCAGCAAATGGCTCAGAGAGATGGACATATCAGAATGAATATTTTATGTAATCCCAGAGAACCTACCTGCTTATTATTCTGGGATGATTTAGAAGTTACTCACTTTACTAAAATGGTAATAAATTTGCTAGTGAGAGGCACAAGTATATTTGAGAAGAAAAAAGATGGTTATCTTCTATAGGCTAAGAGTGATGATATAGATGCTGCTATGAAGCTGGGCTCACAGTACAGTATTCTGCAAAGTTGTTTTTAAAGGGTCAGATAATAAACACTTCAAGATTTGCAGGCTAACAAGCAAACTATCAGATATTATATAAATACTTAGCTATCAAATAACATATAATTAATTAAAAGTATAAAAGCAATTCTTAGCATCCTTTTAGTACAAGCAGCATGCTGTATTTGGCCTGCAGACCATAATTTGTTCAGCCTCATCCTTGGTCAGTGGAGATGATAATCCTATCCAACATAACAGAGGTCAGGGAGCATCTCTTAAACATTGTTTGTAGAAGTATCTGTTGGTGGTTTGTATTTCTGTGGCTTCGGTGGGGATATCCCCTTTATCATTTTTTATTGCATCAATTCAGTTCTTCTCTCTTTTATTTTTTATTAGTCTGGCTAGTAGTCTGGTCTATTTATTTGGTTGATCTTTTCAAAAAACCAGCTCCTGGATTTATTGATTTTTTTGAAGGTTTATTTTGTGTGTCTCCATCTCCTTCAGTTCTGCTGTGATCTTAGTTATTTCTTGCCTTCTGCTGGCTTTTGAGTTTGTTGGGTTTTGCTCCTCTAGTTCTTTTAAACGTGACATTAGGGTGTTGATTTTATATCTTTCCTGACTTATCTGGTGGGTATTTAGTGCTATAAATTTCCCTCTAGACACTGCTTTAAATGTGTCCCAGACATTCTGGTACATTGTGTCTTCATTCTTATTGGTTTTGAAGAATATCTTTATTTCTCCTTTCATTTCATTATTTATCCAGTTGTCATTCAGGAGCAGATTGTTTAGTTTCCATGTAGTTGTGCGGCTTTGAGTGAGTTTCTTAATCCTGAGTTCCAGCCTCTGGAACTCAGTACAGATTATTGGAAATTACCATAATTCAGCCAGTGATTGACCTAATACTTGGTGGGATTTGAATGTTTGTGACAGCTAATCAGTTCTTAAGTTACTACTGTTTTATAGAGTGTATTTCCTCAGGTTTCACAAAAAAAAGGCAAAAGTATTTATGTGCTCCTCCCCCTCGGTCAGTCTTATATTGAATTTATATTATCTCACCTCTGGAAGATTAAAAATATATATTTCTTCAACTTCTTGATATGATACCACCATATGTGGATTGTCATATTCCTAGAAGAAAGAATCACACCTAGGAAATCCATATTTACCTCTTTGCTTCTTCTCTGTCTAGGATCTTGTTCCTACAGGACTTGAAAGCTTTTAAGTCACTATTAAAAAGAAGTTACCCAGATTTTCTAGCTTTTGGTTAGAAGACTTAGTTAACTGAGAAAAGCTAATTTGCTATTCCTGGATATAGTACTTCTGTGGTTTATATGCAAAGATTCATCCCTTTACTTCAATTATGTATATTAATTTAAGCATATGATGCATTGAAAGCCACACGAAAAATTATTTACATCTTTTAATTTTTGTTTTGCAGCAGTTTTTTTATTGTACTATGTAACACTACGAAAGTGTATAAGTTTCATATGTTAGCCACAGGTAAACAAAAAATTCTGCTTGGAGTGGAAACACTTTATTTTTCAATTAACTTTTAACCTAGCAAACACCTTAGTATTAAAAATACATTTAGTTTTCTTAAGAAGCAAAACCTACACAGCGTAATTAATTCATGGGACTTTCTAAAGTTACAAGACCAGAGTTGAGTTGAGCATATTTAATGCTATCAATTAATTATCTGGAGAATAGTGTATATCCAATAACTCACTCCATGCTGTCGTTAATATTGAGAAGTAAGCAACTTATTTGTTATAATGTCATTGTTTGTTCTTGAGAATACATTTCTGAATTATATATGAAAGCTAATGGGAAATATGATTATCTGATAAAATTTGTTTTATGAAAAACAATTCCTTAACAAAAGTCACAGTCAATGATAGCAAAGGAGTGAAACATTAACTATGTGTTAATCTCCTTCCTTCCCCTTTGCGTGCATAACTACCCTTTGAGGTAGATATCAGACTTTGATGACCTGAATAACTCGCCCTACATTACAGAGGTAGTCAGTGATACAGATAAAACTTAAATACATCTCTTTCTGATATCATTGTTTTTTAAATAAAATGTTTCTTCTTGATTTGTCACGTCACTTCACAAGTTTACAACTCATTCTCAAAGAAATATCTAAAATAAATACAGCAGCTCACTGCCTGTTTATTACTAATATTGAATGAGCTGAAACACAATACTATGGATCCATGTAAGAAATCAAGAAATGTGTTTATCTTAAAATGTCTTTACATGCCTTTTAACTCTAGAAATCTCTCCGTATTTTCATCTTTTCCAATAATTTACTTAGATGTTTATAAATACTAAACCAAAATTTTTAAAAAAAGAATTTAGTTGTTTTGTTTCATTACTCAGTTTTCCATTTTAGTCATAATAATGGGAAATTTATTACATTTTATTCCTGGGACACATAAAATTAGGTTTTGTTTTTTGTGTTAAATGTGTATTTAACCTATCAACAGCAGACATTAAATTATCCTAGCTATGGAAAACTACTCAGCCAATATACCTCAGTGCTGTGGTTACAGTTATTCTTTATTTTTTCTGACATGGTGCTTGGTAGAATACGTTAAACCATCATGCTCCGTTCCGTATTGGCTCTAATCAGCTACTATGTGTGAACCTAGAACTTTCAATATGCTATTGCACTGAATAAATATATCCATATTAAATACCGTAAAATATTTTGCAGTCAGAGATTATACTTAATTATCTTCTGAAATGTGCGAAAATACAGCCTTTTATTATGTACTCATCAAGTTATGGGCCTGCCTTAGTCACTGTGTTTGTTTGGCTCCAGGGGCCACATAGTCTAATGAAACAGATACTCTTAGTATGATGCAGATCATCCCTGAGTGTTGTAGGAATTTAGAACGAGGTCACTTAATTCAGACCACGTGAAAGTAGAGGGATTGCAAGAGACATTAAAAATAAAAGCAGAGGAGGCCAGGCATGGTAGCTCACGCCTGTGAACCCAGCACTTTGGGAGGCTGAGGCGGGTGGCTCACGAAACCAGGAGATTGAGACCAGCCTGGCCAACATGGTGAAACCCCATCTCTACTAAAATACAAAAATTAGCTGGGCGTGGTGACACACACCTGAAATTCCAGCTACGCTGAAGGCTGAGGCAGGAGAATCACTCGAACCCAGACTAAATGTAGAGAAGAGAGTTTAGACAGCCAGCTAACATAGAGCTCATGTCCCACCAGTTGGAGATAAAATGTGAGTGAGTGAATCGCTTCACTTTAGCATAAATCTTGTGTCAAAAATAGGTCTGAAAAAAGGGCCAGTTTACAGACGTTACGGATCTTGATATGGCAAGTAGTCAATAAAATAAATGGGACCAGGTGTCTCAGGCTTGGCATGAGGCTAGTCTCTCTGGTAATAATTGGAATGGTGACTTGGAATTAGATCTATGATAAACACTGCGGCAGTGCACACCTTCCTTATCTTGGCAAACTGTTTTTATATTTGCCATTCATTAACAAGGGAGAATTGCTAGCTGGAAATGGTGGGATTTAGCGTTTAGCCTGATGAAGGTGTCATATCAGACATTGGCTGCATTCGTTGCTATTGTCTTTACAACTTTCTGGTGCTTAAGTAATGGGAGTCCTTGTCAACTCAAGGGGTTTAAGCCTTGAGAATAGTGTGTTAGGCAAAAGTTTTAGCAAAAATATTAAAAAAAAAAAACCTGAAAAGTTTAGACAATTACTTTTATATGAAACACCCACTGAATATCTCTTTGTAAATCTAAGTTGGCAATAGGTGACTGCTTGAAAATATGATGCTTCAGGTGTTAATTGATTATCTGTCAAAATGACAAAATACCTTGCTAAAAAGGTTTGGCTTACCTAAGACTAGTGGGTTTGAAAAACACTGAAGGGATTTAGGCAAAAAACAAATATAAAAAGATATGCTTATTTGCAAAGTTACTCAGACAGTGAGTGGGAGAGGGAATGTTGAGAGGCAAGTCTCAGAGACAGGATAAATTATGGGGCTATAGTGACCATAGTAGGATTTTTATATTAGCTAGTTTAAAACTTATTAGTTAACACTTTTATCTTGGTCTTAGGAGCAGAGATTAAATGATTAGTGACTTCTCCATTACATTGTCGTTACTTCGTTTCTGTAGAATGCCACTCTGGTTAACCCTTCCCCAGGTACCAGGAGAATTGAAACTAAGAAAGAAAGAACTAACAATTTTTTCATTTTGATTCACTGAGGACCATACCTGCTGAAAGGTCTGACGTTGTCCTTTATTTCATTGCCAGTTGTTTGTAGAGGGGAAGTATCCCATTAGGTGAGGTTGGAAGCCTCAGAGTTTTCCTGCCCAGCCTCACTTTTCCTCTTTGTGGAGATGCAGTTCCGTGACAATCACTGGAAAACAAAACCTCGCATTACCCACCGTGTGATGGCATCAACTTATGCGGAGAGAAACTGTGTCGGGCTCAGTCTAGTCTGTGCACTCCAGCTCCATAGTCATATTGATTTCTATAGAAAAGGGCTTAAAATACACAGCTAACGTGAATTTAAAAAGTATTTCAAGAGGTTGGATCCAAGATGGCCGATGAGGAACAGCTCAGGATTGCAGCTCCCAGTGAAAGCGCAGAGGGTGAGTGGACGCCGCATATCCAGATGGATTTTTATTGCCCACAAACTAGGAGATTCCCAGGTGGAGGAGCCCTATGGGTCTCCAGCGTGGCTCTTTCGGCCTGCGCGGCGGTTTGTCCGGCGCCCCCGCGTGGCAGTTCTCCGTACAAAATACACTAGTCTGGGTCTCCCTTCTAGCTGGCAAGCAGAGCTTCGGGAAGGCAGAATCGCCCATTCATCCGATTAAAAAGGGGTCTGAAACAGGGAGCCAGGCCAGGAGATTCCCGGGCAAAAAAGC
>CAUYLG010074478.1:0-73677 GCA_963573385.1 Cacajao melanocephalus | reverse complement strand
TCCCCGCACAGCTGGACCTTCCCCGTTCAGCTGTGCTTACTGTGAAACTCTCAGTCCTCAGCGCTTCCAATTGCTGTTCTCCTTGTGGGGACGGGACCAGCCGAGCCGGAGTCGTCCCGTATACTCCGCGCCGAGAAGCGCAGTGCTGGGGCGCCGGCAAAATAGCCGCGCCGGCCAAAAAAGTCACGCTGGCGACCCGTGTGGCTCCTCCGCCGGGAATCTCCTAGTCTGTGGGCTACAAAAATTCGTCTGAAAGTGCGGCGTCCACTCGCTCTCTGCGCTTTCACTGGGAGGTACAATCCTGAGCTGTTGTTAATCAGCCATCTTGGATCTCTCAATAACCTTTTTTTTCATATGTTCGTTGGCTGCATAAATGTCTTCTTTTGAAAAGTGTCTGTTTGTATCTTTTGCCCACTTTTTGATGGGGTTGTTTGTTTTTCTCTTGTAAACTTAAGTTCCTTGTAGATTCTGGATATTAGCCCTTTGTCAGATGGATAGATTGCAAAATGAGATACTATCTCATGCCACTTAGAATGGTGATCATTAAAAAGTCAGGAAACAATAAATGCTGCAGAGGATGTAGAGAAATAGGAATGCCTTTACACTGTTTGTGGGAGTGTAAATTAGTTCAACCATTGTGGAAGACACTGTGGTGATTCCGCAAGGATCTAGAACCAGAAATACAGTTTGACCCAGCAATTCTATTACTGGGTATATGCCCAAGGGATTATAAATCATTCTACTATAAAGACACATGCACATGTATGTTTATTGCAGCACTATCCACAACAGCAAAGACTTGGAACCAACTCAAATGCCCATCAATGATAGACTGGATAAAGAAAATGTGGCATATATACACTATGGAATACTGTGCAGCTATAAAAAAGGATGAGTTCATGTCCTTGGCAGGGACATGGATGAAGCTGGAACCCATCATTATCAGCAAACTAACACAGGAACAGAAAAACCAAACACTGCATGCTCTCACTCATAAGTGGGAGCTGAACAATAAGAACATATGGACACAGGGAAGGGAACATCACACACCGGGGCCTGTTGGGGGTTAGGGGGCTAGGGATGGATAGCATTAGGAGAAATACCTAATGTAGATGACAGGTTGATGAGTGCAGCAAACCGTGGCATGTGTATACCTAGGTAACAAACCTGCACATTCTGCCTATGTATGCTAGAAAATTTTTTAAAAATCTTCTGTTTTCTTTCCAAAATAGTAGAAATAAAACACAGCACTGAAAACATAGCTAGTTACATTGCTTAATCTCTTTAAACTAATATTTTTTGACTTTTTGGCCTAAGGACCCCTTTACACTCTAAAAAAAAAAAAATATTGAGAATCCCTAAGAGATTCTGGCTTTTGTTTATGTGAGAGCTGGCAAGCTAGCTAGATATATGAGTTACATATGTATATTAGATTCAGATATGTTATAAATTAAGTCTGAGAATGTTATGAAACATAAGAATACACAACTACACATTCCATGAGCTGATAAAACAATGACATCATGGAAATTCTACTCCACACTTATGATTAAAAAGATAAATAATGACAAGTGATGCTGTGAAGTTGAAACCCTCATACATTTTTGCTGGGTTTTTAAAATGGTAATGCTGTGGAAAACAGTTTGGCATTTGCTCAAAAAGTGAAACTAGAGTTACCACGTGACACAGCAATCCCACTCCTAGGTACATAGATGACAGAATTGAAAACATGTGTTCACACAGAAACTTGTACACAAATGTTCATAGCAGCATTAGTACAAAATAGCCAAAAAAAAAAAAAAAGAAACAATTCAAATGTCTATCAACTGGTGAATGTATAAATAAAATATGGTATATCTATAAATGAAATATTATTTAGCCATAAATGGAATATTATTCATATAGTAATGAAGTACTGATTCATGCTACAAAATAGATAAACTTTGAAGAGTTACATAAGTGGAAAAAAAAGACACAAAAGACCATGTATTGTATGATTCCATTTATATGAAATATCCAGAATATGCAATCCACTTAGACAGAAAGTATACTAGAGGTTTCCAGGGGATGGGGAAAGTTGGGAATGGAAAATGGGTATAAAGATTCTTTTTGGGATAGTGAAAATGTTCTGAAATTATATAGTGGTGATGATTGTACAACATTGCAAATATACTAAAAACAACTGACCATACTAAAAATCACTTTAAGATGGTGAATTTCATGTTATATGAATTATATCCCAATTAAACATTACCACATAAAAAGATATCCTCCAGAAATTATTATTTGGAGCTTTAGAGACAACTTTGTGATCCTGAAGAATAAACGGATAAAGGAGCCTGTACTGTTGATTTTTGTTGAGGAGGAATGTGGAGAGGATTCCTGTTGCCAGACTGAGTGTGCCTCTCAGATAAGCAGAGTTGGCTGAGTTCTTGGGTCACTGCGCTCCCCGGGCGATGACTGACGTGCTCCATGTTTTCAATTGCAATTGTTCAAGATGAATGCACACAGTGTTGTCGTGGCAGAAGAAAACCCACAAGAAAATATAGATAGGCCAGTTTAGGGGTGCTTGAGTTAGGGCAGAACTTTTTTCACATGTTCTTGTAAAGCTAAGGCACAAATAAAACTAGCTAATATAAAGAAGGAAACAGGCCAGGCGTGGTGGCTCATGCCTGTAATCCCAGTACTTGACGAGGTCGAAGCGGTTGGATCACCGAGGTCAGGAGTTGGAGACCAGACTGGCCAACATGGCAAAACCCCATCTTCACTACAAATACAAAAATTAGCCAGATGTGGTGGCCTATGACTGTAATCACAGCCACTCGGGAGGCTGAGGCAGGGGAATTGCTTGAACCCTGGAGGTGGAGGTTTCAGTGAGCCAAGATCATGCCGCTGCACTCCAGCCTGGGCAACAGAGTGAAACTCCATCTCAAAAATAAAATAAAAAAAAAAAGGAAGGAAAACCGAAACAACAATATTGCAATAACCAGAAAAGCGTGTAGGTCTCATACATCATGGACAAATTATTTATGCATGAAGTGCCTTTTCTCTGGTCATTCATGGAGGTTTAGGATAGGTAACCCAATTAAACCAGCCCTCATTTGAATTCAGTCCCAAAAGAAGAATGTAATGGTAAGAGAAGCAAGTTTAATGGCAAAAAGATGACATTTTAAAAAATATATGAGACAATTAAAAGCTCATTATCCAGAAACCCATCTGATGGTGTGAGATGATTTAAGTCTTAGGAGAAAATGTCTGATGAACCTTTTCTTGAAGCTGCTCCCAGATCATCTGCTGGAGGAAGAATTATTGACCGAGGAAAGCACGGGAAAATTCAGACTCCAAGTGGAAACTCAATGGGGAAAATAAGACAAACCTGTCACAGTGTCAAGGAACTTTCAGAAAAGTGGTTCTCAACACACCAAACAATGGAATACAGTCATTGGCCATTGAAAGTGGAGCAGTAGCTTCAGGTGTCACCTTCTTTGGGAGACCTGGGATTTTCAAGGTACCCTGAGCATGACAGAACCTCATCTGGATTTTCAAAGAGAGGGTGTCCCAAAGAGACTGGCATGTAGAAATTCTGTGTGGTACACAAGATTCGGGAAGTACATTATGGCTTGTGTATTGTGTAGGCTGGCTATACTAGAGTTGTGAACTTATACTAGAGCAATAGTACTCAGAAGAAAATAGTAATTTGAAAGACATTTGAATATAATTACTGCATATTGTAAACTAAATATAGAGTTACATATTTCACCCACTCTTAGAAGAAAAAAATGGGATTTTTTTTAAGAGACAAGAAATTATACATCCTTTTCATTAGCTTTCTCATGTGCCAGCTTTATGCAAAATGAAATTTAGGTCCAAAGGGCAGTAAGCAGTAACAAATATGAAACATCCATCTGGAGCAGTATGTGAATAGTTACTAAGGAAAGGTTTCCAAGATAAATGCTTTCCCCAAAGCCAGATAATTAGAAGTGTTAAAGAAACAGTGTAGGATTTTTTTTTAAGTCCTAGTTACAGTAAATCAAATCTAATTACATTTTTAGTTGCCAATTTCTACCCAGATTCTTGAAATCTTTCAGGGAAATGAATTAAAACCATAATTCTTAGTAGGAGATTTGAGGACAAATTTTCTTAATACATTAGAATGGTGCACAGTCTCTCAAAATAAGTTATAATCTTAATACGAGCACGTCTTCACACATACTACTCTCTTTTCATGATTCATGGAATTCATTTTCTCTTTATATTTATACTAAAAAGATTCTACATATCTTCTTTCTGTGTTAGTAGATTTAGAAAAGGTAAATCTAATTACTATAATTGTATATTAGACTTGCAAAGACTGGCCCACATCATAGACAGCATGCATTATCCCAGTATATCTGAAACATATCTGGCAATCGAGCAACCATTATAGCATCCACTGAGTTATCTTCAAGTTAGGGCATGATTGTGTGAACGAGTAAATAAAGCACAGAAGGGAAAAAGTAACTTTTGGGAAAGTGACTCAGAACAGCATAACTGAGTAGATGAAGAACCTCGGTCCTTGCCTTGCCTCCCAAGCTGTAGCATCCCACAGGCAAGTTTCTAACCCTGTGTCTGAAACTCATGAGGTCAAGTGTGTTTCAAATTCCCAGGAGTTTCGGACTTCATGAAGATGATTTCTTAAGAGACTCTGTCCTCTTCTTCTTGCAGGGAGGGAAATACCTTCTGAGGCTGTCAGTGGAAAATCCTCTCCAGTGTCTTCTTTGTCCTCTGTCTCCTGCCCACCTTTTACAATAGAGCATGGGCAAGAAACAGCAGCACCAAACAGGAGGCCGCTACCTCTGTGTTATGCCCTCCACAGTATGCCCTGTAAGATGCAGATTTCTTTTGTTGTTGTTGTTTTGAAATGGAGTCTCAGTCTGTCACCCAGGCTGGAGTGCAGTGCCGTGATCTCAGTTCACTGCAACCTCTGCCTCCTGGGTTCAAACAATTCTCCTGCCTCAGCCTCCTGAGTAGCTGGGATTACAGGTGCCCGCCATCACGCCCCGCTAATTTTTGTATTTTTAGTAGAGATGGGATTTCACCATATTGGTCAGGCTAAGTTTTGTATTTTTAGTAGAGATGGGGTTTCACCATATTGGCCAGGCTGGTCTTGAACTATTGACCTTGTGATCTGCCCACCTCTGCTTCCCAAAGTGCTGAGATTTGACATTTAGTCAAATTAATAGATTCTCGTTAGGAACACTCCCAAGAGAAGGAGTGTAATTACTGCAGGATTTGGTGAATCATGGTGACTATGTGACTAACCAAGTAATTACCCTGGGGAAACTTTAACTCCATCATCCACCTTTACCTAAATTATATGTTAGCATCGAAGTAGTCCTCAGTAATCTGATGGTTTAAAATTATTTAATTTCCTAATGTATTTAAATGGGCGAGGTATCCCTGTCTTTTCTCCTTCTCTCTGCTCTTTCTCATCCCACTGAACTTTGTGCCCCCAAATGAAGTTAAATGATTTTTTTTTTTTTTTGAGACAGAGTCTCACTCTGTCACCAGGCTGAAGTGCAATGGCACAATCTTGGCTCACTGCAACCTATGCCTCTTGGGTTTAGGCGATTCTCCTGCCTCAGCCTCCCAAGTAGCTGGGACTACAGGTGCATGCCACCACACCCACCTAAGTTTATATTTTTAGTAGAGACAGGGTTTCACCATGTTGGCCAGGATGGTCTTTATCTCTTGACCTTGTGATCCACCCGCCTCAGCCTCCCAAAGTGCTGGGATTATAGGTGTGAGCCATTGTGCCCAGCAAGTTAAATGAAATTAAAAGTATGAACAAGGCTGAGGCTAGGGATAGCGGCTCACACCTGTATCCCAGCACTTTGGGAGGCTGAGGTGGGTGGATCACCTAAGGTAAGGAGTTTGAGATCAGCCTGGGTAACATGGTGAAACCCCATCTCTAGTAAAATACAAAAATTAGCTGGGCGTGGTGGCAGTGGCCTATAATCCCAGCTACTCCAGAGGCTGAGGCAGGAGAATTGCTAGAGCCTGGGAGGCGGAAGTTAGTGTGAGCCAAGATCGTGCCACTGCACTCCAGCCTGAGTGACAGAGCTAGACTTCGTCTCTAAAAAAAAAAAAAAGAACAAATCCTGAAAAATCCTTATTTTGGGTACTGAAATAACTAACACTTTGTCCTAAGCATAGTAAAAGTAGTCAAAATGAAGTAAGATTTTTTTTGGCTATGGACCAGTTTTTAAGGTAGGACTGGCAGAACTGGCAGTTTGGGAGCTGAACATGCCATTTGCTTTGTCCGCATACCCATGAAATGAAGGAAAATGATGACTGGTACTTAGTTGGAAGTACTACAGGCTGTGTCAGAAAGGACTTACTGGTCAGGCAGTGGCTCATGCTTATAATTCTAATACTTTGGGAGGCCAGGCAGGAAGATCGCTTGAGGGCAGGTGTTTGAGACCAGCCTGGACAACACAGGGAGACTCTGTCTCTATATTTAAAAAAAAAAAAAGAAAAGAAAAGAAAGGATTTACTAAGGCTGAGTGGACCAATTCCATTCCATAGAAATATAATGTGAGCCATATTTGTCATTTAAAAATTTTTAATAGCTACATTTACAAAAGTAAAAAGAAACAGGTAGAATTAATTTTAATAATATATTTTAAACAAATAAACCCAAAACATTAAGATCACAATGTATAGTTAATATAAAAATTAATATTTTAAATATTCATTTTTTATACAAAGACTTTGAAATCCAAGGTGTATTTTACACTTAGAGATTATCTCAATTTGTAGGAGGACCATTTCATGTGTTCAATAGCATTGTAGCATCATATAGCTATTAGCTACTTTATTGGACAGTTTATGGAATGTGAAAGTTTAAAAAGCAGAGCTGGTACCTAAATCTTCAGCAATTTGTGATTCTTCTGGAAAAAGAATGGCCTCTACTTTGAAATTCTTTCATATCTACTATTTATTATAATCTGAAAACCATTAGTAAAAATAATTTTATTTTTAGTACTTCCAGTAAACAAGTAAAATACACTAGATTCATGCTGAGAGTTGTACCTAATTCCTTAGTCAAATATGGGTCACAATTTGAATCCAAAATTTGAGAAAACTAAAAACAGACACACAGACTAATAAAACAGCATAGGGAACCAAGAAACAAATCCACACACCTACAGTCAACTCATTTTTGACAGATGCCAAGAACATACACTGGGGAAAAGACAATCTCTTTAAACGATGCTAGGAAAACTGGATAGCCATAGGCAAAAGAATAAAACTAGACCCCTAGGTCTCACCGTACACAAAAATCAAATCAAAATCTATTAAAGATGTAAATCTAAGACCTCAAACTGTGAAACTACTACAAGAAACCATTAGGAAAATCTCCAGGTCATTGTTCTGGACAAAGACTTCTTGAGAAATACCTCACAAGCACGGGGAACCAAGGCAAACATGGACAAGTGGAATCACATCAAGTATCCAGCAAAGAATACAATTAACAAACTGAGGAGACAATCTACAAAATGGGAGAAAATGTTTGCAAACCAGAATATATACAGAGTTTAAACAACACTATAAAAAAAGTAATAATTCAGTTTAAAAATGGGCAAAAGATATCGAATAGACATTTCTCAAAATAAGAAATACAAACAGCAAACAGGCATATGAAATGGTGCTCATTGATCATCAGAGAAATGCAAATCAAAACTACAATGAGATATCATCTCTTCCTGGTTAAAATGGCCTACAAAAGGCAGGCAATAAGAAATGCTGATGAGGATGTGGAGAACAGGGAACCCTTGTACACTGTCAGATGGAATGTAAATTAGTACCACCATTATGAAGAACAGTTTGGAGTTTCCTCAAAAGACTAAAAGTTGAGCTACCATAAGATCCAGCAACCCCACTGCTGGGTATATACTGAAAAGAAGGGAAATCCATATATGAAAGAGATTTCTGCACTCCTATGTTTGTTGCAGCACTGTTTACAATAGCTAAGAGTTGGAAGCAACCTAGGTGTCCATCAACAGACGAATGGATAAAGAAAATGTGGCACATATACACAATGGAGTACTATTCAGCCATAAAAAAAAATGGGATCCAGTGATTTGCAATAACATGGATGGATCTGGAGATCATTATGTTAAGTGAAATAAGCCTGGCACAAAAGGACAAACATCACAAGTTCTCACTTATTTGTGGGATCTAAAGATCAAATCAATTGAACTCATGGGCATAGAGAGTAGAGGGATGGTTATCAGAGGCTGGGAAGGGTACTGGAGAGTTGGTGGGGAAGGGGGCGGGGTTGGTTAATGGGTACAAAAAAATAGAATGAATAAGAGGATTTGCCAGCACATCAGCGTGACTATAGTCAATAATAACTGTATATTTTAAAATAAAGAATGTAATTTGTTTGTAACTCAAAGGATAAATGCAAACATCTCATGTATCCCAAAATATATATGCCTACTATGTATCCACATATTTTTTTTAATATAATAAAAAATTGAGAAACAACAAAATGGGAGGAAACTGCAGTCAGCAGGGGTTTGCCCATCTATCTTTTTGAAAATACATTTGCAGAGTCTTACATATTCTGTTGACTTTAACCCTGAAATCCTGTTAGTAGCAACTTAAATTGTTCTAAGGAAAGCACAGTGCATGAAAAGGAATGCTGGTAAGTGAATGTTGAAATGATTCAAAAATAGGCTTCAAGCTTGTTTAGGCAATTAGACTGCTTCCCTGCTGAAACCAGGGAATTTACATTTTACAGTCTTGTTTTTCAACAATCATTCTGCATCTAGAATTACTCAACTAGAAAATGGGAAGAATAATAACAGCTGGCACTTATTATAGGCATTGTTCTCAGTGTATTACGTGTATTGATTTGTTTAATCCTCACAATAACTGTGTGAAGAAGACATTGTATTTTATTCCCACTTTAAGAAACTGAGACCAAAAAGGCATACTAACTTACCCAAGATCACACAAGTGGGTATAAATGCGTCCGAATTCAAACACGTTAATAACCATTTTATTCTGACACTTCACCTATTAGCTTTTCAAGATGCAGTAAAAAAAATATAATACAATGACATCTGATTATTTTAAAAAGAAAGCATAGTATAAAACATTATTAATATTAAAAATAACTCTTGGCCAGGTGCAGTGGTTCATGCCTCTAATCCCAGCACTTTGGGAGGCTGAGGCGGGTGGATCACCTGAGGCCAGGAGTTCGAGGCCAGCCTGGCCAACATGGCAAAACCTCGTCTCTACTAAAAATACAAAATTTAGCCAGGCATGGTGGTGGACGTCCATAATCCTAGCTACTCGGGAGGCTGAGGCAAGAGAATAGCTTGAACCCAGGAAGTGGAGATTGCAGTGAACTGAGATGGCACCAGTGTACACCAGCCTGGGTGACAGAGGGAGACTGCCTCTCGAAAAAAAAAAAAAAAAAAATCCTCTTAGAGGCTGGGAGTAGTGGCTAATGCCTGTAATCCACGCACTTTGGGAGGGTAAGGCGGGTGGATCGCTTTGAGCTCAGAAATTCAAGACCAGCCTGGTCAACATTGTGAAACCCCGTCTCTACTAAAAATACAAAAGTTAGCTGGGCATGGTGGTGCATGCCTATAATCCCAGCTACTCGGGAGGCTGAGGCTGGAGAATCACTTGAACCTGGGAGGTGGAGGTTGCAGTGAGCCAAGATCACGCCACTGCATTCCAGCCTGGGCAATGGAGCAACATGCTGTCTCAAAAAAATATTAAGTTAAATTTAAAAATAACTGTTAGAGAACATGACTTTTGTCAAAGAAAATCCAATTTTGTTTTATGTTTAAATTGTATGTAGTTTGTCTCATGTTGTATCAAGACAGCTAAAATTTAAACTTATTCATTCATTTATTCTGCTCAAAAAATCACTTGTCATTGAGGTTTTCCCTGGTCACTTAAAGTAAAATAGTAATAATCTTACCCAGCTCTTGGTAAACTCAATCCTCCTTACATATTACATATATTAAATGTGCTTACACATTTGTGTTGTGTCTTTTTCCTTCCACTGTAATGTAAGCTACACATAGGTGAAGTATTTTTCTTTTTTGTTCATTGCTATATCCCAGCACTAACAAAACAATGCTTAAATCTTTTACTATTTATTTATAATAAATGTATTACTATTATAAATCCTCAATAAATATTTACTAATTTAATGAATGAAATTTTATGTTTATTCATTTATTTATGCCAAAACAACATACATAGCAATTATGTGAATGGGCTTTGGAACAAGACAGTCTTGGATTAAACTCAAAACAGCCATTTACTATTTGTAAAATAAACAAATCACAATAATTACATTGACCTTGTAAGGTTGTTGGGAAGATTAAAACTGGCATAGGGGCTGGCATTAGGCTATGTCCATGAATATTATTGCTATTATCATTATTATTATTTGAAACAGAGTCTCACTCTCTTACCCAGGCTAGAGTGCAGTGGTGTAATCTCTGCTCACTGCAACCTCCGCCTCCCAGGTGCAAGCAATTCTCTTACCTCAGCCTCCCAAGTAGTTGGGATTACAGGCATGTGCCACCACGCCTGGCTAATTTTTATATTTTTAGTAGAGATGGGGTTTCACCATGTTGGCCAGGATGGTCTCAATCTCTTGACCGCGTGATCCACCTGCGTCTCAAAGTGCTGAGATTACAAGTGTGAGCCACTGTGCCCGGCCTATTGCTATTATTTATACACAGTTTTAAAATTACTTATTCATTTGTTAAATAAGTACAGTATCAAACACCATGTTAACTGCTTAAGAAGTAAGCATTTTTTAAAAAAATCTGCTTTGAGACAAGTTACAACTTTTAATATACTGTAGAACTCATGAGAAGTAAAAAAAATCTTAAAGTACTTTCCTACCCTCACAGCTTCTGGTCCCCATTTCTATCTCCCAACTATAAAGTAAGTAAAAGCCAGACACAGGAGATGGGAGCAGTCAACAATGGAAAATGAGGGTTTCCCTGAGAGCCAATGACTTTGCAATAAGGAGCTCCAGCCTCAGGCCAGCACCAGGTGGGTGAGCTAAATATGCTCTTCTGACACAAGCCAGGGAACTCTAAAGGGGACTTAAAAAGTTCCAGTCTCAGTAGCAGCAAAAACAGGCACAAGCTTTTTTTTTTTTTTAAGACCAGCATAATTTCCATGGATTAATAGCAAGCAAATATGTTTTCACAATCAAAGATCAGCAAAAACACAAACAAGTCAGACTGATGAAAAAGAAGGAAATATACAGGTTTAGACCCCGAAGATTTTAAAATTATTAAAGAACATAAAATAATTAAGTGGTAAGTATTTACAGAAATAAAGAATGGGATCATAAACTTGACCAAGAAACCAAATGATAGGTAGATGTTCAAAAAAGCCTAATGGAACTTTCAAAAGTGAAAAATATAGCCCGGCACAGTGGCTCACACCTATAATCCCAGCACTTTGGGAGGCTGAGGCAGATGGATCACTTGAGGCCAGGAGTTTGAGACCAGCCTGAGCAACATGGCAAGACCACCATCTCTGCAAAAAATACAAAAATTAGCCACGAGTGGTAGCTTCTGCCTGTAGTCCTAGCTAC
The DNA here is from genome assembly GCA_963573385.1 of Cacajao melanocephalus. Taxonomy (NCBI): domain Eukaryota; kingdom Metazoa; phylum Chordata; class Mammalia; order Primates; family Pitheciidae; genus Cacajao; species Cacajao melanocephalus. The sequence continues at coordinate 62,042 of CAUYLG010074478.1, read as the reverse complement.
CCAGGACACTGAGGTGAGAGAATTGCTTGAGTCTGGAAGACTGAGGCTGGAGTGAGCCATGATAATGCCACTGCACTCCAGTATGGGTGATAGAGTGAGACCCTGTCTCAAACAAACAAAAACCCAAAACTAAAACAATCAGCAAAAACAAAGAAAACAAAGAGATGAAAGACAGAGACAGAGAGAGAGAGAGAGAGAAAGAAAAGAAAGAAAGAAAGAAAGAAAGAAAGAAAGAAAGAGAAAGAGAGGAAAGAGGAAAGAGAAAGAAAAGGAAGGGAGGGATGGAAAAAGGGAAGGAGGGAGAGGAAGGGAGGGATTGGATAAGCACCGAGTAGAAAATAAGTGAGAAATAAATATAATTGTTGAAATAAAAACTCAGTGAACGGATTCAATAGTGAATGAATGGCAACTGAAGAGAGACTGTATCAGCCTAGACATGGGAAATATGTGGAAAGAATATGGAGGATGGAATGATGAGGCCTGCCTTACATATCATCAATCAGAGTCACAGAGGCAGAGAACAGAAAGAAGGGAGGAGAGTTGGTAACTGAAGAGCAAAATGCGTTTCTGATGAAAAATGTGTATGTACAGAAAGCTTAGCAAACAAGATCAATAAAAATAAAACTGTAGCTAGATAAACCCTAGTGAAATTGCAAAAATCAAAAACAAAGAGAAGATCTTGAAAGCAGCCAAAGAGAAAAGGTGGATTACTTACAAGGTATGACAAAGCAGCCAAAGAGAAAAGCAGCCAAAGAGAAAAGGTGGGTTACTTACAAGGTATGACAAAATTACTTACAAAGCAGCCAAAGAGAAAAGGTGGATTACTTACAAGGTATGACAATGAAACATGGAAGCCAACTCAATACACAAAAAAACGAAGATGTATGTGCCTGTTAAAAAAACAAAGAATGATGTGTGCCTGTTATACGTCAACAAAATAAAAAATAAAATAGAAAGTCAGATACTGTGGAACAATATCATCAATGGCTGAATGAAATCCCAGAAAAAACTGTGTCAAGAATGAGAGTAAAACAACCACCATTTTAGATAATCAAAGACTGGGGAAGTTGCCACCAGGAGACCTTTACTAAAGAAACTTCTGAAGACTCTACTTCAAGATAAAGAGAAATGATTTTTAGAAGGATCGCATGATGCAGAAGAAGGGATGATGAGCAAATATATTAGAAAATAAGTAGTTTATTGGCCAGGCATGGTGGCTCATGTCTGTAAATCCCAGCAATTTGGGAGACAAAGGTGGCAGAATTGCTTGAGCCCAGAAGTTCAAGACCAGTGTGGGCAACCCCATCGCTGGATAGTAAGACCCCATCTCTACAGAATTTAAAAAATTATACAAGTTTGGCGATGCACACCTGTAGTTCTAGCTACTCAGGAGGCTGAGGCTGGAGGACTGCTTTGGCCCACAAGTTGGAGGCTGAAGCTGCAGTGAGCAACTGCAACTGCAAGACCCTGCACCCCTGCACTCTAACCTGTGTGACAGAGAGAGACCTCATTTCTTAAAAGAAGAAAAAGGAAATCATGTCGTTTATAATAAAACTCATGATGTCTAATTGTAGAATAAACTATTCCGTGGTTATTTTAGTTTGAGAAGAAGACTAAGATATAAGTTACACTTGGGCTTTGTTTACTTAAATTTCAAAGAAAACAACAGAAAAATAAACAATAGAATATTTAGCTTCCAAACCAAAAGAAAAAAAAGAAAGCCAGATGATAAGAAAAACAAATGAATAAAAACCTTGTTAATTTTACTGAAATGCAAAGAAGATGACAAAAGAGGCAAGGAAAAAGTAGGACAAATAAAAATAATAATCTGTTATAAACACATCTAACTATATCAATAAGCACAATGAATGTAAATTATATCATTTTACAAGTTAAAAGAAAACAATGAGAGAGGGAGATTGTCACCGCTAAGGAAAGAAATTCTAACTATCTGCTATTTATGAGGCACACCTAAAACATAACATCAAAAAGTCAAAATAAAAGAATAGGAAAAGATTAAATGGAAAAATGTTAATTTAAAGCAAAATCATATTAAACAACTCTTTGAATGAAGAAAACTATCCCCAATCCTACCAGAATTACCTTCATTTTCATAAATGATCTTTTGTCCCAAGCTTCCATATTTTTGTATTACTGTATTTGTGATATACATTTCATTTTAATTTTAATTTTGTTTTTTTCTTCGAGTATATTTTCTTTTAAATATAGTATAATTATTTAAAATGTAATATAATCATTTCCCACATTTTTAGGTAGGTTTGTTTTTTTTTTTAGTGAGATGATGTCTTGCTTTGTTGCACAGGTTGGAGTGCGGCAGTGCAATCATAGCTCACTGCAGCCTCAACCTCCTGGGCTCAAGCAATCTTCTCACCTCAGCTTCCCAAGTAACTAAGCCCGCAAGAGTACACTACCATGCCTGGCTGATTTTTGTATTTTTTGTAGAGATGGTCTCTTGCTATGTTACCCAATGCTGTTTTTGAACTCCTGGCTTCAAGTGATCCTCCAGCCTCACCCTCCTGAGTAGCTGAAACTATAGGCACATACCACCATCCCTAGCTAGTAGTTTGCATAATTTCATAATAAATACTTATAGAGTGATTGTTAAATATGTCTGACCTTTTTGTAATGTAATTATATTTCCTATGGGCACTGTGGCTCATGCCTGTAATCCCAACATTTTGGGAGGCTGAGGCAGGAGGATTGCTTGAGGCCAGGAGTTCAAGGACCAGCCTTGGCAACATAGCAAGACCCTGTTTCTACAAAAAGAGAAAAAAAGTCACACAGGTGTGGTAGTGCACACCTGTAGCCCAGCCACTCAAGAGGCTGAGGCAGGAGGATTGCTTCAACCTAGAAGTTTGAGGCTGCAGTGAGCTACGCCGCTGCACTCCAGCCTTGGCCAACAGAGCAAGATCCTATCTCTAAAATTTTTTTAATTAAAAAAATTATATTTCCTACATGACTATTCCAGTAATTAATTTTATAAGTTTATTACCTACTATGTGAAGTAAAAAATTTATTTTGTCTTAAGCTCTCCATTATTAAATTTCAGAGTGCACTGTCATCTGAATACTTCTAGATTTAGGAACTGCCCATGTTCATCTTATGCATGCCATTCCAATTTTATAGATTTTGAACGTGATGCTGTTTGGTCTTCTTGCAGGCTGAAGCGTTCTCTTTTAGCATGTCTTCACTTAGCTCCACCTATCTGGCTGATTATTTCATCTGATCTTTTTCTTGTTCCTTTTGAAGAGGGTAGAAAGAAAACAGCTGCTCTGTTAGGTAGGACTTAAATTTGGGGGCACAAGACCTTTGAACGAAGCCTCTAGATGGAGCACAAGACTGAAGTCGAGGTGCTCAAAACTATCAAGAGATAACATCATCAACAATGATAATAAATGATATTGACTTTGGACTTACCATATACCCTGTGCTATTTAATCACACCATATAACAGTGCTTCATTATGAGTTCACAAAGACCTTGAATACCTGTTCTTCTCTTTCTCTTCTAACCCTTTGTTTCAAAAGAAATCAGAGTTAAATGATAGGAATTTGGGCACATTGCCTATATACAGAAGCTGTAAAGTTGGCATCAGTACTCCCATTCATCTGCCTCTCTTCTGGGTCAAGAGGGCCCAATGACAGCATAGATTATTAAACAAAGGCATGTTAACTTAGGGGCAGGAAGCCAAAAAAAAAAATTCCAAATAAACAAACCATAAAGGTCAATGCTAATGAGCAGAGAATGGGCTTGTAACTAACATTCTCCAAGGCTCTGAGAAACTTAATACAATTTGATTATGTTTCAATAATTGGCATCACAGCAAAGCTAAATAATAATAATCATACAGTTAGTATAGTACATACAAATTATTTTTGTACATAATTACAGATTTATGCACACTAATGAACTAGATAAACTCCTCACTCATCTCTGACTGCAAACTTTTGTTTCCCTTTTGGGAATTGAAAAAAAGTCAGTGTGTCAGCAATTCATCTTTTCCTGCCCATTGGATCATCATGCAGAAATTAAATGAGGTGCCTAATGTGAATTTAAATATCAACATTCTGTTGAACTGTAGGACGATGTACTAAAATGTTTAGTTTGCATTGCATTTCAACACATTTGTGTCATTCTAAGTTTGTTAATTTTGGATTGTGAAAAATGAAAGTTTTGCATAAATCTAAATTGTAGTAAGGGCACTGTGCCAATATATTTTTCATATTGTTTTGCAGAAGGATACGCATCAATTTGTTCGATCTCATCTTTTAAAATCTTCTTTATAGGCTGCAGAAAGCAATTATGCCTTTAATCTCAAACATATAGCCATTAAATTAATATTTTGAACAGTTCCCAGAAAGTGTTGTAGTTTTATCTGGCAAGCTAAGCATTTGACACCAGTGTTATCATGATGTATTAAAAACCAAACCAAACTGTAACAAAGCAAAAGAGCAAGGCTCATGTTGCCAGCCAGTTGGTTAGTCTGTGCTAGAGTCAATCCTAGACCCCTGCTCTTGCCTTCTGACAAGTGGTCCCTATCTGAGAACAGAGTCTGGTTAGACCCAGAGCTGTAGCCCTCAGCCATGAAGCTGAGTCTATGTGAGTTGTCTTATGACCTGCCCAACTGATAACAGCAAAATTTCTTACTACAATTTAAGCAAAGTGAGTGTGCAACATGATATTAAATATTACATACATAAACAACCTGTAGTGTGTGTTGAATGTTGGCTCACTTATGTAATAGCTTATCTTAAAACTGGCTCTTTATGTAATGAATGGCTCTTACTACCCTTTTAACTATCACCACCATCCTCCCCATCTAGTCTCAGCCCTCATCATGCAGACTTAGGTCACTGTAACTCTTCCCTTGTTTTCCTGCCTTCATTTTCATCCCATTTAAACTACTCTCCACAGTAAAATTAATCTTCCTATAATAATGCAGCTACTATATAATACCCAGCTGAACAACCTGGAATGGTACTCAATTGCCTATAGAATCAGGCTCAAGCCCTTGATCTAGTTTTATTATCATGCTTCTCTTTCTTCCTTCCTTCTTTCCCTCTTCTTCTTTTCTCCTTCTCTTCTCTTCTTCCTTTAACTTTTTTGTAGAATTATAATACAGGTAAGGAAAAATGTACATATCATAAGTGTACAACAGCTTAATGAATTTGCACAAAGTGAACACACCCAGGTAACACCCAGATCAAGAAAGAGAACCTTACTAACGCTCCAGAAATTTTCTCTCTGCTACTACCCAGCCACCCTCAAGGAAACCACTAACCTGACTTCTAAAAGCAGAAGTTAATTTGGTGAGGCTTAACTTTTACTAAGCTTCTCCTACATGCAGGACTCAGGAGAAGGCTCTGTTATGGGGGACATGCTGCCTCAGGCCCTTCAAACCTCGTAGCCTATGGCAGCAAGTCTAATTCAAGTGCATGCAGCTGATGGGTCTGAGTGTCCTGAGATCTCATCTGCTGTAGTCAGAATTTACTCAGGAACTTCCAGCTGGAGGTATCAGAGTGACAGCTGATGAGCATTGGGCAAGGGGAGACTGGCAGTGGGTAGGGTTTGATGATGATGATCTGAAGCTAATATCATAGACTTCATCTCCCTTCCATTTTCCACAGCTCTGCTCCTTAGTCATCTCTTCAGCTTCCTACTCATTGCAATTTGACAAAAGTCACCTGCAGCTGTGGCATTCAACACTAGAGTCCCCAATTAATACTCAGGGCCTTTTGGATCCCAACTGGAATGTCCCCTACTGTGGGAGGGATTCTGGTGATGCTCTGTCCTGAAGAGCATTCTTTCTGTGTTCCAGGGGTAGAGCTGAGAAGATATTTTTTATCTGTGATTTTTTTTAACTGAAATTAAATGAATGCTATTATTATAAAGTTATTATGATGACTTTATATAACAAGGTGACTTATTCTAAATTGGAGAATTTTCTGAAGCATTTGTATTGAAAATGTGATATAAAAATAGTAAACTAGTGACTGAAGAAAAGTCAGGGGCCATTACTCATCATCTCAATCTAACTCTACAACGACTTTAATTTTTGCATGTTATCTCCCAGGTTGTGTATCTATGGACTCCAATTTTTACAATGTGTTTATCATAGGGTTCATATCAGAAGAGTATTTTTAAATTGCCTTGTTTATGCAAGCTGTTTGCAAAGGGAAAATGTTACTACAGATTCATAAAATCTTGTCTTTCTTTTCTGCAAGATGTCACCTCAGTGGCTGACTCTCATTCTGTTCCTTCAGGGGAGCTGCATAACTGAGCTAAAATAAAAGGCAAAGATACCCATACGTCAAGTAGCCTGAATTCTTACTTCCTCTGTCAGTTGCTATTTAAGTATATGTAAAGAAATCACCTTAACCTTGTTATACTTTAGAATCTCTGGGACTGACAGGAAAGGAAAGACAAAAATTAGAGCCCTAACCCTTGGCAACACAACACTTAGCCTACCTGGAAGGGAGGTGTGGTGGCCTTAGAATTACAGGGACCTCCCTTCAGCATATATCCCCCTGCCTCAAAAATGCACATAAAAGAAGTTTTCTGCTGAAGAAGGAAGAAAATGTCTTAAAAAGTCCCATTTTGAATTGCATATCCTACTCCACTTACATTAATTCAGAAGCGGGATTAGTTGTCTCTGATTGAAAGGATCTTGCAGAATGTTGCAGAAAGGGTGACATTTGTGTCAGGCATTAAAGACAGATGGGACTAAATTAGGTAGCACTAGCAGGTGAGAGCATCTTACATGGAGGAGCGCTAGGGGCGAAGCTCAGAAAGGAGAAAATCTACAGTGTGTTAGAGGACTGTGAGGACACCAATGCATCAGGAAGATGTTCTTACAGGATGTCCCATGGAAGCTGCTACCTTGAACCAGAAGAGCAGGACTGTGGTCCCAGACAGCCAGAGCCAAGCCTCCTGTAAGAGGCCATAAGGCCAAATCTCATTGTACACATCTCCCTTTGCCTTAGCCACTGAAGAGGTCCAGCATCCCATCATCCATTGTCACCAGAGCTCTCACTCACACATCTCTGTCCTATCCCACCAAAAATGTTTCCATCTCACAGCCTCCCATTGCAACATTCTCTTCATCTCCATTCTGAAATGTGATGGTTTTTTGAATCTACTTCTCCCATGATCACCAAAGGCTGTTTTATTTCCCATACTCCATGTAACCATGTAAGATGGGTATTTTCCTTCCTTTCCTCTGTCACCACCAGGCCATTGTTCCCCTGTTCCTGAAAAACTTTGCCCTTTGGGGTTCGTATGACTTAGATACACCATCTCCTTTGTTACTACCATCTCCCCATCACTCTTCATTCACTGAAGACTTTAGTTCCTGGTTCCCTTTCTTCCTCTCCACCCCAAATTCTGTCATCAGTCTTTGTAACATCAGCATTCCCAGGAAAGTTCATTTCAGTTCCCTGGCATCTCAATTTCTTCACCTCTTTATCTCAGGTGGTCTTTCATTTCTTTCTACTTCAGCACCCACTCCAGTAGTTACCCCCTGGACCATTGCACCACCTCTAAAATCTTGAAGATCAACATCAAGCTCTTGGGCCATCCCATAGCCTTCTAGTTTATTTGTTTAAGTATCCTTACTAGAAAAATCCTTCAATGTCTTCATGGCCTCCACTCCATTAATTCTCTCACTTTCTCACTATTCATCGATATCCTCATAAATGCCTTCTTTCTTGCCTAGTTTCAATTCATATTCCACCGTTCTAATTACTTTTTACAAAGACCATAAATTCCTTTATCTTCCATAGCTTCATAGATAAACTCAGCCTTCTGCTTTCTTATGCCTAAGCACAGCTGCAGAAAGTTCTATTATTTCTTTCATTCCAAGTTCATGATTTTAGACTTCAAATGAGCTCTCAATTGCTTGCTGGTACTCTTTTACTTCTCTAGTAAGCTTAACTTCCGGTTCTTCTGCAGAATCAATCTTCCTCTCTTTACTAGATCAGTCTTGACATAAACACATGTTCTAATATCTCCCTCCGCAAACCCCTTAAGCTACCATCTATCAAAGCAGGACTTCTTTAAAGGATTGTCTGACTATGATCCTTCTATTTCTTTGTTTCTCATTCACTCCTCAACCAACTCCAAACTGTCCTCTGCCAAAATTGTATTTCTTATCCCAATGTACTCCAGGATGTCAAATCCAATGGTCAGTTTTCTAGTAAGTGACTGTGGTAGGCTGAATAACACCCCTTGCCCCGAGATGTTCCTGTCATATTGTCCTCTGCTGTGAATATTGACTTTACATAGCACACCTTGCAAACAGGTCTGATTCAGGGATGTCACACATGCTAGTTCCTCTGCCTGGAATGTCCAGTGCATGTTCCACCTTGTAATCTTTTTAGGAAAGTCCTCCTCAATCCCTAGTGAAGTGCTTTTCCCCTGTGATTCTCTGTTACAGTATCTGCTTCATGACACTTCTCACAATGAATTTGTATGAATTGGGTTGTTCTTTAATTATGTTATCTTCTCCCTTAATGACTCAATGGAAGGCTACACAAGACCTGGAGACATAACTCTTCTATTCACCAACATTAACCGGACACTTAGCAAAATTCAAGGCATGTAATATAGATGCTCAATAAGTATTTGCTGAGTGTTCATTATTGAGAGGGAGGTAGCTGAAATGGCAAAGCGTTATTAGAGGCACACGAAGCTAGAAAGTGAGAGGCCAGATTGTGGGGAGTACCGAATGTCATAGTGGGGAGTTCACACTTTATGGATAATAGAGAAACATGAAATATTTTGAGCCAATAAAACCAAATTGCTTGGACCCATGTTATGGATAAATATCCCTAGCTACAATATAAGGGATAGATTACATTAGAAAGAAATTGGAGGTGGCTGGGTGGAGTGGCTTACACCTGTAATCCCAGCCCTTCAAGAGGACAAGGTGGGCAGATCACTTGAGGTTGTGAGTTTGAGACCAGCCTCGCCAACATGGTGAAACCCTGTCTCTACTAAAAATACAAAAATTAGCCAGATGTGGTAGTGCACACCTGTAATCCCAGCTACTCAGGAGGCTGAGGCAAGAGAGTCGCTTGAGCCCAGAAGGAGGAAGTTCCAGTGAGCCAAGATCGCACCACTGCACTCCAGCCTGGGCGACAGAGACAGTGAGACTTTGTCTCAAAAACAAACAAGCAGACAACAACAAAAAACAAACAAACACAGAAAATAATTGAAGGCAAGGCTTCTGGAAAGATAAAATGATTCAGCAGATATATATATTGGGAAGCAAAAAGGATTATATAAAAGTATAGTTGCACTAAGTTATATAATTTTTTATTAAGAATCAACATTATTAGACTTCATCTAATAGTTCAGCCTTGAGTTTGTTGTGTCAGATTATTATAGCTTTGGAATGAATGTCCCAGGTTATCTTGGGATATATTTATTTCCACAAGCTATAAAGCATTTATAGTTTGTGGTTTGGGGCTAATCAGGCCTAAAAGCATCTCTCCACAGTAACTGGAAAAAGCCTCCTGTATTCAACTGACTATTTTTAAACACAAACAACCATTCACTCCTTCCAAATCTGATTGCTGTAAACTTGGTGAGCAAGCCCTCTTCTCGGGCCGTGTGTGTGCCAGCTCTGAGTTCTGAAGCCTGGTGCCTTCAAATTATCTGGATTGAAATAGTGCCTGGAAAATGTGATTTAAGTAGGCGATGAGTTTCGAAAACTTAGAAAATAGTCATACAGGTTTTAAAGATGGGTTTAACATAAACCAAACAAAAATTAATTCTACCCAAAGTACTCAGAAAAAGAAAGAACAAGGCCAATAACAGTTTTCTCTAAATGCCAGGAGCAATAGGCAATGGAGAAAGAAAGGTATTGACTTAATACCAAGAGATCTTCTTTGGAGCAAAGGGCTTTAGAGGGACATTTTATCAGATGTTGTCTCTAAATCCAGACATTTTCAGTGGAGCGAACACAGTGAATGTGTTTGGTTCCATGTCAGTAATGCAGGAAGAGATAACAGGGATGAAAGTGGGTCCACTACATGCTGAAGTGCTGTTGTAACTCAAGTACCTGCTTCAGGTGATCTGCAGGTGAGGGGCCTCCCTGATTGTCACCCAGCACAACTGTCACCCACCCTCAGCTGGCATCCCCATTACAGTGGAAACCGAGAGAAAATGTGGGGAAACAAAATGGAAACTACTGTGAAAGGCAGCTGAATTTCATTAACTTCAGTTTTCATTGTTAGCAAAGAAGGTGTTATATTAATCCCTAGGTGGTTCTAGGACTAGAGGGATTTGTCTTGAAGAAACGGTGTAGGCTGGGCATGATGGCTCATGCCTGTAATCTCAGCACTTTGAGAGGCCAAAGCAGGATTTCTTGAGCCCAGGAGTTCCAGACTAGCCTGGGCAACACAGAAAGACTCCTTCTCTCCCAAGAAATTAAAAAAAAAAATAGCTGGATGTAGTGGCACATGCCCATGGTCCTAGCTACTTGGGAGACTGAGATAGAAGGATTGCTTGAGCCTGGAAGGTTGGGGCTAAAGTGAGCTATGATCATGCCACTGCACTCCAGCCTGGAAAACAGAGCAAGACCCTGCCTCAAAACAAAATGAACAATAAAGAAAAAGAAATAGTACAATAAAAAGGAAGGAAATAAATAATTCAAGTAAAAGAAATTTGACAAATTAAAGCCAATAGGCATTTGCAATGTGATTAAGTGATTTTATGCCAGTATTTTAAAAAATGTATTAATGACAAGTATCTGTCATGTATTTGAACCTCTTGGACTAAGACTACAGATTGGAAGATACCAGATAGTAATGAGCCAAGGGAAGGTGTCCTCATCTCGGTATCAGGGGACTTAAATGCTAGCCAAAGTTCTGCCTCTTACTAACTCTCCAACCTTGCACAGGTAGCTTCACTTCTCTGTCAGTTATTCTCATCTAAGACTAGAATGTGGCATTCACTTTAGGAAGGAGGACTGACATCTCAGGAACTAGCAGGGACAGAGTCTGTAGACGTTGGTGTGTTGGAGTGGAGCAGAAGGCTGGCCCCAGCTTGGATGTCACCCTTTCTGCAGGGGAGGTAGTGAGTTCATCCGTGGAGGGGAAGAAGTAGCAGCCTGTGTGAAGAGGATCTGGGGAAGGGTGTCTTTGGCAAGCGCACAGGAGATCAGGAAAAGCTAGCAAAGCCACATTTACAATCACAGACTTGTATTGAGCTCACTGATGGCCCCTCATAGTCCTAGCATTCTCCAGTGTGTGGAGTGAAATGGAAGTCCTGGAGCAGTGGAAGGGCAAGAGGGAGTGAGGACCAACAAAGGGTCCTGGCCAGGCCTGGGGGCCCATGCCTGTAATCCCAGCACCTTAGGAGGCCCAGGCAGGTGCACTGCTGCAGCCCAGGAGTTTGAGACCAGCCTGGGCAATAGAGAGAGACTGTGTCTACAAAAATAACTTCTTTAAAAAAGTGAGCTGGGTGTGCTGACACATGCCTGTGGTCTCTACTCAGGAGGCTGAGGTGGGGGAATCACTTGAGCCTAGGAGTTCAAGGCTACAGTGAGTGGTGATTGCTCACTGCACTCCAGCCTAGGCAACAGAGTGGGACGCTGTCTCAAAAAAAAGAAAAGAAGAAAGTCCTGTGGTCAAGGTCTTGAAGAAACATCACAGAGTACTTCCTTCTTGAAGATTTGTGGTTTATGTTAGCATACTGAAGGCTCTGACAAGTCCTGCAGTAAAGAAACAGGGTAAACTACGTGACAGTTCTAGAACTTGCTTGACTAAAGAAACTTTTTTGAAAAGATACGTTTGTTAAAATGTCACTGAATGTATAGACACAGCATCATTCTAGGGTATAAAATTCAAGCTCCCTGAGAAGGTACGTAATGCCTCCAGGATCAAGCTCCTGCCACTGCCTGCTTCAGAGTTTATGATTAGTCCTACTGAGCCAAACCACCTGGGGGCTCGTCTGTGCCCACCCCTGCTCACCCACCACCCTACAAGTCTGCATGCCCCAGCCTGCCCTGCAGATTGCACGCCTTATGGTTTCTTTGTGTGTGTATGTTGCTTATGCAAAACCCAAGTGCTCTCTCTCCTCCTCTGTAACTGCCCAGTTCTTAATTATCCTTTAAGATTCATGTTACTCAGAATTACCCTAGAGGGCATGTTGTCATGGATATTTTGTGACCTTGCGTCAAGCCATTTGCTCAGAAAAATAACTCCTTTGTACATAGTAATCTCCCTTCTATGAATTGCTTTCTTACGTACTGTCCCGTCACTTAGTTCTTGCTTCAATTCTGTAAAGCAGACTGTATTATCATCATCATTTCATAAGTCAGAAAATGGGCATCGAGAGTCCAAGTGACTTGCCTAAGATCACCCACTCAGGAAATGGCAGAGGCAGGCCGTCCTCACTCTCAAGCCAAACCCTGCTTGAATGTCACATTCAGTGGATATGTGACTCATGAGGCATAGAATGACTCAAAACATTTGAGCAGCTTCTTTCAAAACAAATAGGTTAACCATTTCTCCCTCCTGTCTCTTCCTCTGTCATTGTCACTGCCAGCATCTTCACATCTGCCTCTCAGTTGGGGCTCTGTTGACCGGGAAGGAGAGCATCTGGGGTAAAGAAGAAATCGTTTGTAACCGCTGCACACATCTCTTCCCACAGCTGCTGCTCTTCCCAATTTTCTGCTCGGATGACTTTTTAAAAGCATTTTAACTGTTTTTTTTCCTATTGCAGAATGCAAAATAAATGGCACAGTCACTGTGTGTACTCACACAAGTACATTTCCTTTGGATGCAAATATTTCCTACAACAAGGAGCTGGAAAGAATGAAGCTTGTTTTAAAAACATTTTTACGTCATTTACCATATTTCAAAAGTATAAAATGACCAAAGGAAAATTCTACATCTGTAATTGTGAATGAGCCTGGTAAACTTGGGCTGCTGCCCGACTTCATCGTGAGCTGCCTGCATTCTTGACTTTTGTTGAATTCATGGAAGATGTTGAGTGCTGCTCAACATCAACGCCCTTGGCCTGCCTGTGGCCCATTCTTTCCTCCTTCCACCACTACCCATCTGCAGGAGCTGTTGGACCTGACAGACTAGAAGGAAGCAGCCTCAGAAAACCACTTGAATCAAGATATTAGGGATAGAGGGTTTTCTCCTCCCAGAGTAGCTAATATTTTAAAGAAGAATCTACTGTTAACCCCCAAGACAAGGCTTAACCCAGAAGAATTAATCTATAAGGGTAGAATTCTTAGTTCTATGGCACTCTGATGGGCACATTTGTATCATATGGAAGGACACTTTCCTCTCCCATTTACACAGCTTTCTCACTAGATGGGAAAGAAGACAGGTTGAAAAAGAAGCTCAACTGCATATGTGTGCTCAAGGAAATAAGCAGTCATTTGCCATTATGAAGACCTAAAATAAAGCATTATGCTTCAAACAGTATTTTTTAAATATTTGTGTGTGTGTGTTTTTGAGACAGGGTCTCCTTTGTCACCCAGGCTGGATTGCAGTGGCACACTTACAGCTCACTGTAGCCTCAAACTTCCAGGCTCAAGCAATCCTCCCGCCTCAGCCTCCTGAACAGCTGAGACTATAGGCATGCTCTATCACACCTGGCTAATTTTTGTTTTGTTTTGCTTTTTTTTTGGAGAGAGAGATGGGGTTTTATCATGTTGGCCAGGCTGGTCTCAAACTCCTGGACTCAAGTGCTCCATCTACGTTGGAATCCCAGAGTGCGGGGATGATAGGTATGAACCACTGCGCCTGGCCATGGTTGTACTTTTAAGTGTTGCTTTCCTCCCACTCTGTGTTATACTTCGTCTACTTGGTGTGTCCTTTTAAGATGCATAAGGCCATTCCTCCGCTATTGCAAAATTTGCTTCTGAAAGCCATAGAGCCTGTAAGCTGAGCATATATGTGCTCCTATCCCACCCATGCCCTGCCAAGGTTGTCTATACCTCCAGGTCTGCCAGGCAAAGGTGAAGCAGATCACAGGCCCAATCAGTGTGACCACTTCCCCACCCAGCCTGAGTGCCCCACCCTGGGCATGGAGGGCGCCGAGGGGCCTTCCAGTGCAACAGCAGGACTTCAGAGCCCCCGGTTGCAGTTAGGACAAAAAAGTTTCAAGTGCTGGCTTTGCCTCTTGTTAGTGACCTTGGGCAAGTTGCTTCAGCTCTCAGGCCTCAGTTACTTCATCACTGTAGCCTGGGGAAGATGAAATTGAGTAGCCAATGGGAACCGCTTGCCTCACAGGGGCAATAGATACAACTGCAGTCATTACCAAGGTCAACAGACATGGGCTGACTACTTAGAAAATGTGCTCTTAGACGTAATTCCTGTTCATCTAATCAAGTTTTTGTGAAGCCTGCTTCCAGTAAACGCAGAATACTGTGAGGATGACCTCACTGAGGAGCAATGAGAGGTTAAGGGGAGGAGGTACAGCTCTTAGCTCCTACCTGAGTGACTTAGAGCGTAGCCACCCCACACCTCACTCTTCACACTCAAATGGCCTCTGCCCCAGCTTCCCATCCACTTTGTAGTGTGGAACCTGAGCCCTGCCTGGCTAAAGAACCCTGCCTCTCACTGCCCAGCACTCTTTAGTATAAAGGGCTTCAGAAACCATGAATAAGAGAACCGGCCGTCTGAGCTTAACACAGAACAGAGCATTCAAACTCCCCATGGCTCAGTACTCTTGTCTGTTCAGGCACTTTTTCTATTGACTTCAAAAGCAGTCTGCCTGTGTGATCAGCTGCCAAGGTAGGCACATATCAACCTAAAATACAAAGAAGCGCTTCTGACGTGCCAATGTGTGCATGGGATAGGGATGGGGGCTGGAAGGGAAATAGAAACAGGGTAAAAATGAAAGACTCCGTCTAACTAGAATGTTTTCCAAGCTTTCCCATCTGGTTCTTCCAGAAATAATAATCACAAGGGGAAATATCTGACATGGTGTCATCTCCTGAAGAAATGAACTGGGCTTGCTTTTCAGGGAGAGGCAAAAAATGGTCACCAGGGTCTCAGTTTGGAAAAAGCACGAGTTTAAGGAGTTCAGGGGATGACGGGCCCTAATTCCTGGAGAGAGGTGAAAAAAGTTTTTAACTTTTTCCTCTCACCAAATCTCAAGTCTTTATTAAATAGAGATATCTCCTAAATATTCTAATTAGAAAGCAGCATGGCATCATGGAAACAGCATGGACTTTAGAGCCACAATGACCTGGATCCACATCCACTCCATTGCTGCATTGCTGTCACTTTGGGCAAAGAGTTTCACTTCTGCAGACTTGTGTCCATGTCTTTGAGACAGAGATTCTTTGTCTTAATATTTACTTTGTTCTAAAGATTAGAAGTAATGTGTGTAAAATGTTGAAATCCTCACCTCTCCAGGGGATGATTTAGGATATGGAGCCTTTGGAAGGTGATGGGGTCATGGAGGCAAAGCACCCATGAATGCGATTAATTCCATTCTAAAAGAGATTCCAGAGAAACCTCTCACCCCTTCCACCCAGTGAGGTTGGAGTAAGACCACTGTCTATGAGGAAGCAGCCCTCACCAGACTCCAAATCTGCTGAGACCTTAATCTTGGACTTCCCAGCCCCTACAACTCTGAGAAGTCAATTTCTGTTGTTTTAAGTCACCAAGTCTATATTATTTTGTTATGTAGCAACCTGAATGGACAAAGACAGTAGCTATAATTATCATAATCATTGCCAATACCAATATTACATGAAGCTCACTTGGACAGAAATTTCCTTATAATAGTGGAAGAAACCAAAGCTCTGACTCTGACGATGTATTTCTAACAGGTAGATAGAATATTCTGGAACGTCTTGAAGCTTTATTTGTTGAGGCATGAGTAGAGATGGTCAGTACTAGTTCTTACCATTGCTCTGACTCTCCTCGGTCGTATCTCTCAGCTCAGTTTCTTTATCCATGCCCTTGACACACATTTCCTTAACATGCTCATGCCTCCCTAGCTATTCAGGTTTCACTTCTGCCAAACTCTCCCTCAGTCCCATGTCCCATCCCAGATGTACCTTGTCTCTCATTTTTTTTTTTTTGACTTAAGAATGCAGGTCATTTTCCAAACATAATTCTTACAGCAGGAAATGGCTAAGATTACCACAATTTTTTCTTCCAATCAAGCTATGAATACCCACCAGGTTACAACCAAATTGGGCACAATGACTCCAAAGAGCTCCCCAAATAACTTCCAAGGACAGACACACAGTGGCAGACTCTGCCATCTAGGAGGATGAATGAGAATTAGGAGGCAGGTTGTGCCTCCTTTGACCTGAAACTCTGAATGGAATATATCCAGGAGTCCTTGGAATTTCCTGGATCTTAAGCCTCTAACACTTGTTCACTGGAATCATCATTTCTTTGAGATAATTGGTATTCTTCAGTCAGTGGTCTTGATAAGGTACCATTTTTGTACAATTTCAAATCACGTAAGTTCTTAAAACGTTAGGAAAACAACATTAGAGATGGTAAAGCTCCCTGGTGAGCAAAGGGAGCCCGTATGGGGTGGGCGGATCCTTCTTGGGAGCCTGGACTTTGGAGACGGGAAGTACAAACAGGCTAGACATGCTGTTTACATTGGGTCCACTGGTCATAGAGAGGAGAGGAAAGAGCCAGACCTGGATACACACCTCAACCACTGTTCTCCCTAATAACATCACCTTTTGCAAGCCTCTCAATCTCACCCATTCTCTTTCTGCATTTCCAAGAGGCGGATCATGCTGCCGACTTCGTAAGTCCATCATAAGGTTTAAGTGAGAGAAGTTGGTTCTCTGATATCTCCCCCTCCCCACAGTGTGCCCACACCCCTTGTCACCCTCATTAGGATTCTGGAATGTTCTTTTTCTCTCTAGAAGTGATGAGAAAAAATCACTAGCACAAATATAGTTTAAGCGATCTGTTGTTTGCATTCATCATTTATGAATCTTGAAGGTCTGTGGTGCTAGCAAAAAAATAAGGGCCTCAGCTTAACATTCTTTCAGAGAAAGAAACCTTGAGAGTTCAGAGAAATCACAAATGATTAGTCTAGAATTACTGTTAGTAACAATATTATTATTATGACAACACTCATCACAACTCAAGGATCTAACATACACAGTCATGTCTCTACTGAATATACAAAATTAGCCAGGTGTGGTATGGCACACCTGTAATCTCAGCTACTTGGGAAGCTGTGGCAGGAGAATCACTTGAACTCAGGAAGCAGAGGTTTCAGTGAGCCAAGATCGCACATTGCACTCCAGCCCAGGCAACAAGAACGAAACTCTGTCTCAAAAAAAAAAAAAAAAAAAAAGTTCCACCAAAAAAGGTAACTTACCATGAATGGACCTTAAAGGACTAGAAGTTGCACTGGGCGAGGGAGTGAGTGAGTGAGTGGTGAGTGAATGTGAAGGTCTAGGATATTACTATATGCTACTGTAGGCTTTATAAACATAGTTCGCTTATGTTACAACAAATTTATTTTTAAAATATTTTTCCTTCTTCAGTAATAAATGAATCTTAGCTTACTGTAACATGTTTACTTTATAAACTCTTTTATTCTTTCAACCTTTTGTCTCTTTGGTAGTAGCACTTAGCTTAAAACATAGTTTACAGCTATAGAAAAAGATTTTCTTCCTTTATATCCTTATAATATAAGCTTTTTTGTGTTAACATTTTTTTCTTACTTTTTAAACTTTTTTGTCAAAGACAAGGGTACAAATACATACAACTGCCTAGGCCTACACAGGGTCAAGGTCATCAATGTCACTGTCTCCCCCTCCACATCTTGTCCCACTGGAAGGTCTTCAGGGCCAATATCAAGCATGGAGCTGTCATCTCCTAGGATAGCAATGCCTTCTTGTGGAATACCTCCTGAAGACCTGCCTGCCTCAGGCTGTTTTACAGTTAACTTTTTTTTTTTTTTTGAGATGGAGTTTTATTCTGTCACCCAGGCTGGAGTGCAGTGGCATGATCCTGGCTGACCACAACCTCTGCCTCCTGGGTTCAAGTGATTCTCCTGACTCAGCCTCCTGAGTAGCTGGGATTACAGGTACCCGCCATCATGCCGAGCTAATTTTTGTATTTTTAGTAGACACAGGGTTTCACCATGCTGGCCAGGCTGCTCTCAAACTTTTGACCTCAAATAATCTGCCCCCTTTGGCCTCTCAAAGTGCTGAGATTACAGGTGTGGCCACCATGACCAGCCAACTATTTTTATAGGTAGAAGGAGTATACTCTAAAATAATGATAAAATAATAAATACATAAACCAGTAACATAGTTACTTACTATCAGGTATTACACACTGTACATAATGGCATGTGCAATGGCACGTACAATTTTTTGTGCCTGGCAGCATAGTGGCTTGTTTATAACAACATGACCACAAACATGTCAGTGATGCACTGTGCTATGACATTACGACAGTGACGACGTCACTAGATGATAGGAATTTTTATTATCATCCACTGTAATCTTAGGGGACCACCTGTCACTGGCCAAAATGCCATGTGGTGTGTGACCTTATGTCAGTTTTGTGTTTACAAAGTATTCCTATGTAGATTATCTCATTTGACCTGCAAAACCATTCCGTAAGGTAAGAAGGGCAGACTTCGTTGTGCTGAAAGAATGTCCACTGAGGTTCAAACGTGCTCTGAGTCACAGCTAATGACTGGTTACTCCAGAACTCAAACCCATATCCCCTGATCCCAAATCCATTACTGACCCTCCCACATCCCAATTAATTCCTCAGCTCTTAGGTGCTTTCCCATCAGACAGGAAGCATAAAAACATGCATGTGATTACCTGTTGCAGGTTGAAAAATTATGTATTTCATGAAACAACTGCAATTGTTCCGTTGGGTGAGCCAGTTTTCTCCGGGATAACATGTGGGTCTAAATTCTAAAAGCAATTAACATTTATTATACAGAACCGATTAGGTGGCAGGCACTATGCTAAGTAAGCCTTTTGCACCTATGCATAATCTTCACACTAGCCCTTGGAAGTAGCTATTTTTTTAACTCGTATTTTAAGTTCGGGAGTACATGTGCAGGTTTTTTATATAGGTGAATTTGTGTCCTGGGGGTTTGTTGTACAGATTATTTTGTCACCCAGGTATTAAGCCTATACACAATATTTATTTTTCCTGATCCTCTCCCTCCTCTCACTCTCCACTCTCCAGTAGGCCCCAGTGTATGTTGTTCCACTCTATGTGTCCATGTGTTCTCATCACTTAGCTTCTACTTACAAGTGAGAACATGCACTCTTTGGTTTTCTGTTCTTGTGTTAGTGTATGAACAGACACTTTTCAAAAGAAGACACATATGTGGCCAACAATTATATGAAAAAAGCTCAACATCACTGATCATTAGAGAAATGCAAATCAAAGCCATCATAAGATACCATCTCACACGAGTCAGATGGCTATTATTAAACAGGACGTAGTTATTTTGACTTCATCTTAGAGAAGAGGACCTGATTGTCAAAAAGGCTAAGTAACTTGTTGATATGGTTTGGCTATGTCCCCACCCAAATCTCATCTTGAATTGTAGTTCCCATAATCCCCCATGTGTCGTGGGAGGGACACAGTGTGATGTAACTGAGTCATGGGGACGGTTATCTCCAAGCTGTTCTTGTGATATTGAGTGAATTCTCCTGAGATCTGATGGTTTTATACAAGGCTTTTTTCCTCCTCCCTTAGCACTTCTCCTTGCTACCAGCATGTGAAGAAGGACATGTTTGCTTCTCCGTCTGCCATGACTGTAAGTTTTCTGAGGTCTCCCCAGCCTTGTGGAACTGTGAGTCAATTAAACCTCTTTGCTTTGTAAATCACTCAGTCTCTGGTATGTCTTTATCAGCAGCAAGAGAACAGACTAACACACTTGACGAAGGTCACACAGCCACACAGTGGAAGTAGGGCTGAGATATGTCTGTCGGGCACCAAAGTCTATGCTCTCAAATCACTCTGCTGTTTACTCATGTTTCCCTGGCACTTCCTTCCACATCTCATACAGAACTCCCATCCCCTAAATGTGTCCCTAATATTTAAGGGTGTCCCAAGGAAATATCTTATATTAATCCTCCAAGTCAGCCCTCCTGTCAGCTCTCAAGTGTCATCCATCATTTCTTTACCCTTCTCCTGTTTCTGCCTGCACAACATAGAAATGAAATATCAGGCAGTAATCTCCTCTGTGGTGAGCTTGGAAATAAAAAGAAGAGAGAAGTTCCCTGGGCACACTACCAGCACCACCGTGGTTTCCTTGGTACTTTACTTCATTTGATTTAGAAGTTGGGTGTTTGAAATGGAAATAGGTAAAGGAGTTGAAGTGAAACTTCTCATCTGACAGCTCTTTAAAGCCCCTGCCTACTTGGGGCATTTGTGCCTTCCCTGAGCCTCACATTCCTTAGTTGCAACATAGAAAGGATACCACCTTCTTCACAGGACTCTGCTGTGCCTTGAATGAAATACACTATGCAAAATACCTGACCTCATGGTTGGCACCTTCTAAAGCTAAAACAAAATGATGGTTTCTTCTCACTCAAATTCTTGTGCCATATGAAGACATAGCTTCCCGTGTTATTGACAGTTAATCAGTCAACACACAGTACTGTTTGTTGAGTGATTACAATGTTCAAACAAGTTCTTGTGTAGGAGAGTGTAAAAATTACATATAGAGGACTGGAGATCACATGTAAAAATTTTTTATGAAAATAAGTGTAATATGATTGACATACAATTATACTTGGACATAATATGGTTTTGTCAAATTTTTCCCTATACTGGTATTTGTGATAAAAAGGATCATAGCAGCTTATGCCTGGCCTAAACTGATTTGAACACATTTCTAAATGAGATATAGATTGAGTCACTTGCCAGCTATCTGGAAATGTGGGCAAAACCTCCTTAACCTTGGGTGAAAAAACTGTGAAGACGTTTAACAAGTAAAACCATCATAAGACTCCAACCAGGCATCCTGAGAATTTCCAAAGATTCAGCCTGGCCAGCCATGGTCAGCCAGGGCCCATGGCCCTTGATGCCCCAGGGGTGCTGCCCGTGTGCGGGGATGCTGAGGAGTCAGGGAGGGATTATTCACCCAGGCTTGACACAATGCTGCATACAGAGCAGGGAAGTTCTAGACCACATGGTCACTTTGTTTTGGAGGATGATTACCTGGTTCCCTTTTAGTCAAGTTGTTTCACATTGATGAAGACTAGAGCTTTTCACACCTGCCTTCTTTCTTCCTCAGGTACAAGGTCAGCATGACTCAAAAAGGTTCCTTTACCTCTGAGAGGTACTGAGTCTATAGAAACATTCTGAATGTGAAAAGTCAACTGAGTTTTCAGGTGATTTCTTTTCTTCTTCCTTTTGGCTCATTTTTTATTTGTTATACTTTTCAATTACCTATGATAATTTGCTAGAAAGCAATGATCTATATTTTTTAAAAGCACTGCCATGTTCTCACAAGTTAAAAGGTTAGATTTTTTTTCCCTTCCTCTAATTAGGATGGGCTAAATTATTTTTTTAAAAACAACAAAAACCCTTCCAGCCTGATTTGTTACCTGGAGTTTTTTTTAATCTTATTTATTCTTTCCCTCTTCTTTTATCTTTTTCTTTTTTCTTTTTCTTCCTTTCTTTCTTTCCTTCCTTCTCTTTCTTTCTTTCCTTTCTTTCTTCCCTCCTTCCCTCCCTCCCTTCCTTCCTCCTTTCCTTTCTTCCCTCCCTCCCTCTCTCCTTCCTTCCTTTCTTTCTTCCTTCCATCCATCCTTCTTTCCTTCTTTCTTTCTTATCTCTCTCTCTCTCTCTTTCTTTCTTTGTAAGTGTCTTCTGTACAGCTACAACAAAATATTGCTTTCTTTTCATTTTTGGGGCTGGGTAATACCAAGTTTCTTTTATGCTGCTCTAACAAAATACCATAGGCTGGGTAATTTATAAAGAAGATAAATTTAATTTCTCACAGTTCTGGGGACTGGGAAGTCCAAGATCAAGGAATCAGCGGGTTTGGTTTTCTCATGAGGACTGTGTCTTCTGGAGGGGAGAATACCATGTCCTCACTAGGTGGAAGATAGAAGGGCAACCTACTGATCAACAGCTGTGTGAAGCTTCTTTTATAAGGGTCTTAATCCCATTCATAAAGGAAGGCACCTTCATGATCCAGTTGCCTCTGATAGGCCCCACCTCTTAATACTATGACATTGGCAACACCTGAATTTTGGAGGGGACATATTCAAGCCATAACACTGAGTATTTTGATGTGAGACCTCTCCTAGAGAATCCATAAATGACCACAGGATTTAAAGTGCAAATTCATGAAAACATTAAAGTTTCTTACAACTATTTGTTGTACACTTTATCCTAGAGGCCTTAAAAGTATTTAGTAAAAATAATGCAAACAAAGTAGGTTAAAAGTACACTTCAAAGTTTATTGGAGGCTTCATTTATAAACCAGTGTCTCACAGGGAAGTCACCAAATAACAAGAATAGCTCACTCAGAATTTAGGATTAAACTATGAAACAAATAGTGTTTTCATTTCAAATAGAAGGAAGGGGGCAGTGAAGAAAAAGTGATTCCATTTACACCCACAAATGTGAGAGGGGACTGGCCGCAGTGGCTCCCGCCTGTAATCCCAGCACTTTGGGAGGCTGGGGTGGAGCAAATGGATCATCTGAGGTCAGCAGTTCAAGACCAGCCTGCCCAACATGGCAAAACCCCGTCTCTACTAAAAAATACAAAAATTAGCTGGGCATGATGGCGAGTGCCTATAATCCAGCTACTCAGTGGGAGGCTGAGGTGAGAGAATTGCTTGAGCCACGGAGGTAGAGGTTGCAGTGAGCCGAGATCACATTACTGCACTCCAGGCTGAACGACAGAGCCGGATTCCGTCTCGACAAAAGCAAAAGTGAGACGGGTTGTCTTTATTGTCTTCACTGTCACCCCTCACTTGTAGATTATTCTCCACTAATATATTTTTGCGATTCTGTGACATGAGCACAGAGTGTAGCTCCATGGCTAAGATCATTATCTAATCCCCCTATTTTAAAGACTCCCCTGGGTGCTGAAGACATGTTGTTTCCTTCCTCAGGCTGTCGGTGGAACCATGGGCCTGAGTCACGTCTGCCCACAGCTGCTGCTGTTCACATCCCTGGGCACTGAGGTCTGAAACTCCACCCTGGCAGGGACCAGCCTGACCCCCCCTGAAGGAAATGGCTGGGCAGCTTCAGCAACAGCAGATGAAAACTTCCTTCCTCTTCATCCAGCTGCAGGCTCCTCCAGCCTGCACTCTCCCCGCCCCATCTCCAGCGGCAACCCCAGGGGGCCTGGAGGAGGGACACAGTTTCCCAAGTCCCAGAACAGGCTTCTTGGCAGGCTGGGACCTCAGGCGCACACAGGGCTCAACTGCCCCTCCTTTGAGGCTGCTGCAGAAGGCAGGCCCTGAGACGAAGGAACCAGCTGCTTTCACTTGCTCTGCTCCAAAGGAAAAGAAGGAAGGGAGGAAAATATCCCAGGATCTGGACATAAGCAAGGGTGCTGCCTCCAAGAAACTGCGCTGGCTACAGCCCCTGGCATGGAGGCTTTCTAGCCCAGCTCCCATCATGAGCTATGGAAGCAGCAGTCCCTCCATGGGCTGGAAGCACGGGCCGATCACTTCTGCTACCCAGGACCTGTGGGGCATGGACTCCCGATGCAGGGATGCCTTGGTATGCTCCCCACCACAGGCTGTCCTGGTCCACGCTGCAGATGGAGGGGAAAGGACTATTCTGAGGAGAAGTGCTAAGACCTGCCAGGTACTCCCCAGGAGCCGTAAGGAGGGCACAGCTACCACAGTGCAGGCGACGAGTGCACGGCTCTACAGGTACTGTCCAGCTGTGCACATCAGCAAGAGCTGCCCAGCCCCACCTGCCACTCTGCCTCTCAAGGTAAGAACCCATGTGGCCTGAATCCCACCAGAAGAAAAGGAGCCAGGGGACAGACGTGCCACCCTGGCCCCCAGTTTCTGGCATTGGTTCTCTCCTCTGCTTGGATGGGCCACATGTCGACAGCAGAGGTGCCCACAAGCTGCAGCCCTCGCAGGCCTAGCCTTGGCTCTGTCCTCTGCCACCTTCCAGGCCACCAGAAACATTTTGTTTGGAAGGAGGCAAGGACCAACTCTTGCCCAAGATTTCTGCCAGAGATGGGAGATGAAAAAGTCAGGCATACTTTATAGGGGAACACCAGAAGGAAGGACAAGGGCGGTACCCAGACATCTACTGGGCTCTGTGATGTGCTAGGCATTTTCTTACATCCCATTAGTCCTCTTACCCACTCTGAGAAATGAGCTCCACAGCTCCAATTTCAGATGAGGAGATGGAGACGTGACTGGGGAAACATCCTCCCCACCCTTCAGAAAGACAAGGGCAAAAGCAAAGCCTGTTCTCCAGAATGGGCATTGGGAACAATTGGGGAGGCTCCAGGGAGCTGGGGACGTTTCTAGAACCAGAGCACAGCCTTGGAACTCAGCCATACCCTACTGTCATCTGTGAACACCTGATTTTCTAGGGCTCACATCTACCTTCCATCTCCCCAACACACCTAGACCACCACCACCAAATGGATGTGCAGCCTGGGACAGGAGCCTCCATTCCCCGTCAGGAAGGGGAAGGCAGCCCTGTGTGGCCTCCAGGGTCTTTTCCAGCTCTCTGGGCTCTGCCTCTGATCATGGCCTTGCCTGCCCTTGTTGTTAGCATCTCACACTGTACTTCTGGCCCAGCCTTCCTGTTGTGCTGGTGCCTGCATCCCACCTTCTCCACCTGGCTCAAGTGCACTGTTCTCCAAATGGGAGGACAACACTGAAAATTCTGCATTCGGCTTTCTTTTCTCAGCAGTGTGGACATCCTGCTATCCTTTACATGTGTGAGATCATGAGGGTGGAGGTAAGGAAGGGTGTGGAGGGTGGTGGGATGAAATGGAAGGAAGAGGGACTCATTGGAGTGTTGAGGGTCAGCATGGAGGGGAATCTCAGGGAAGTCACAGAAGAAATGAATGAAATTCACAGCATCTGGCAGGGACCTGCCATGGGCTTGGAGGGGGTGCCACTTCATCTGAACACCGTGCTCTTTCCTGCAGGCTTCTCATGCCACCCTTCCTTCCCTTTTCTCTATTTAACAAGGGCCTGCGTAGCCACAGTTAAGAATCGGGAAGAAAGTTCTCTCCAGAGTAGCACTCTTGGAGGAAGAGATGTTAGCATGCTTCCTTAAGAAATAGTTTACATTCCATCCTAATTCTTGCATCTCTCATTTCCTACTGGGATTTAGGAGAAATGACAAACCCCTGCGTCAGAGCCCGTCTCTGTATGTGGGGTCACACATTGTTTGTGTACTTCAGTACTGTCCTGATGACTTGAAAACCGCATCTTTTCCCACTCTCCCCTCCTGCCTTTAGCGGATAAGCTGAAGCCTCAGGGCTGTTGCCATTTCTTGGGGGAGAAGCACTTTGGGAATTGATCCAAGTGTGTGGATCTCACCCTTGTCCACCTTATTAAGACCCCACAGGTAAGTGGGCCCTCGGTATCTGCTCCATCTAAGTTAAAGGTTGCAGGATTCCTAGCTAAAAAGTTAGAAGCCCCAAGTCCAAGTCCTTGGTCAGAGCAAGCCGCCAGAGCTCTGTGAGGCTCAGTTATTCCATCTTGAAAACACTGATGACATCCCCTGCTTCCAGGTTGCAAGGGAGATTTGTGGACTGAAGTGAAAGGTGCCCTCAGTAGTTATAAGGGATAGAAGAGGAGAAGCCAAATCAGTGGGATACCAGGTAGGACCAGGGAAGCCATGGAGTCACAGATGTGGAGTAGCACATGAACCCAGAATCTGGTGAAGGTATGCGGCTACAAAAACCTACTCTTGACTTTGCTGGTCAGACAGTGTGATTCCCTCTGCCACGGGGAGAGAGGGGAGTTGTGAAATTGGCACCCTCAGATCCTGTGGCTGCTGTATGGCTATCTCTAACTAGAGAACCCCTGCCCAGGGTTGGGTATTAGACAAAGCAGCACAATTGACAGAAATTGTTTTTCCATCTTTCCAGCCCTGGACAGATTAAGGTGCTATCTAGATTTGAAAAACAAGTGTGTGATAATTACTCAGTCCTTCCATGTTCTGGAATGCAGCTGTATGAGTTGTAGCAAAGTATCAAAAAGCTGATTAAAATATAATATCTTCTTGACCACTGTTGATGCTAACACCCTCAATCCTCCACAGTGGAATCTTTCAGTCAATGAACGTATGGAAAATGTGCTCAGTTATGTTTCTTAAAGTGAAATGTTGGTTACAGGGAAGGAAACTCCATTCCTACACGTGTACTGTAGAGTTGAGGTCCTCGTGTCAACTTTCTGAAGAGAAAATCCTGGATCTGAAGAGTAAACTTGCTTCTTTGCAGGATTCAAAATGGCTCAGTTTATTCTCTCAGTGTTGAAACATCACAGGTTCCAGAGTAAAAACTGTTGGCTTGCATCTTTCTGAGTATGATAAGGAGTGAAGAACAGATCACGTGGTTCTTTGTTTATTCTATGACCAGGCTTTAGTAAAAACAATCAGTGCATTCTGTGACCTGGACAGCTTCCATTGCACTGTTTCCTCTTATGAACAATCTCAAAATTCTGTAAGCATGTATGTTATCATCACCCCCACTTCGCTGGTGAAGGGACAGATACTTGCGGATGGTAAGCGACTCCGTGGGTCTAGGACGAGGCAGCTCGGGCCCAGTCCTCAAGTTGTCTATCCCAATGCCAGGGCTCTCTCTGGCTTCTTTTACTGTCTTTCCAGCTGGCAAGATTTCCTGGGAAGCAAATCTACACTTCCTGAGACCTGGTGGTCTACACTGCCCTCCTAATTCCTCTGGTGGAGAGGGTGGGAGAAAGACCCTTAGGACTTTAGATCTGGTGACGTAACCTTGTGCCAGTGAGTCCAGCCAGCTTTCTAGAAGCAGTGAAGGTCTGGGTGTAGGGGACGTGGACTCTCAGTTCAGGGTGGTGCCAACGGAGGGCTCTAACATTCTTGTGGTAAGTCTGTCAGTGTGAATCAGAGAATATTCTATGCACCCGGTCCAGAGCCTGCCTATCTCCCGGCCCCATGTGCTGCTGCCCCTCTGTGGGAACCCAGGGAACTGTTCCCATTTGATTTGAGCTTGGGGCCAAAGATAAGAAGACAAGGAAAACAGACCCAACTCAAAAGAGAGGAGGGAAAACGCTTTCTCTATCATCATTCCAAGATATTTCCACATGTTAAATTTTTTTTTACCACATGTTCATATTTTACATATTTTATGTCTTAAAATAGCAGTGACTTTTGGTATATAAACAGCATTAGAAAATTAGTAGTAAATATGTTTTTTTACTGTTCTTCATTTTTACAGACTGTACAAAAATTTCACCGATGGCTTTAAATTTCCAAAAAAAATTGACTGCTCTATTTTATTCTTCCTTTTTCCCTTCCTCCCCTACCATCGATCCTCAAAACCAATCTACTTTTTGAGTTTTGATCACTAGCTTGCAAGAACAGTTTTCAGGGTTTAGAAGAGGGAGAGGCGATGAGCATGACAGACAAGGAGCCTGCAGGGGGTTTGTGTGAGAGGGAGACAGAGGTTGGGATATCATTCATTTATCTAATGAATGGAATTGCAGTGGAGGTCTATTGTCTTATGTGCAGACACTGCCTCGCGGACTAGGAAAAATCGTGTTAACTCATTGTCTTGGATTGTTATTTCTTAAAATCAAACTAATGTCTGAAATGTACATCTGTAAAGTACATTACATTTTGGGTAGAAAGTTCTTTGTTTAATTTACCAGATGACAAAGAAACTCTGGTTTTGCTGACAAACTAGCTCTGTGGCCTCTGACAACTCATTAAAAAAGCTAGCTTCTCTTGTTTTCCCCTGGAGGTCTTTCTACCTCAAAAATTCTGTAATACCTATACATCTGTGCATCCAGAAAGGTAATGAAACTCTTTAAGGAAAAAAAGGTATTAAAACAATTTATTTTGGCCAGGTGTTGTGGCTCACAACTATAATCCCAGCACTTTGGGAGGCTGAGGCTGGTGAATCATTTGAGGTCAGGAGTTCAAGGCCAGCCTGGCCAACATGGTGAAACCCTGTTCCTACTAAAAATATAAAACAGTATAAAAACTAGCCAGGCATGGTGGCAGGCACTTGTAATCCCAGCTACTAGGGAAGCTGAGGCAGGAGAATCTTTTGAACCCGGGAGGTAGAGTTTGCAGTGAGCCGATATCATGCCACTGCACTCGAACCTGAATGACAGAGCTAGACTCCATCTCAAAAAAGAAGTTAATTTCATCTATCTCAGCTTGTCTCTAAAGATTCATTATTTTGTCAATGACTTCACTACAGGAAACTTACATATAGAGTGGGCTTGCCTTTCTTAGGGAAAACTGGGATTTCCATGGGGAGCAACACACTCAGAGATATGAAAGAGTCAGTGCTTTCTTTGAGCAGTAACACCAATTCCCACCACAGAATTTTGGACCAGTATTGCAAACTGTCTGTCCTGTAACAGTTCTAGTTAAATAAAATTCCCTTCTATGAATTGAACATTGACTCCCTGGTCTACTTAACCCCCAGGAAGCAGTCATTTACCTCATTAAGGGTAAACATTTCGTTACTCAAGCCTGTTTGACTTTTCTGGTCTGCCATAAGTTTAGAAATTGTTTTTCTCATAAAATAGTATTCTAGATAATTCTCTCTTTATATTAATTCTACTTGGTGAGTCATTTAGAATTTTATAAAAGAAATTAGAACAAAGAAAGAGCATCCACAAATGCTCATATGGTAATTTTAACAGAAATTTAGAATAAATGTGCAGTAAAACATCCATTTTAAAAGATTCTGGTATTTAGGAGGCAGTATTGATTGGATTAAAAAGCTTATCTTTAGTTCATTTTATGCTACATTGGTTTTGACACAGATGTCTTGATTTATTACTTAAATAAATAAAGCCTGAGATAGCAGAATGGGTTTCAATCCCTTTTCATCTTGCGATTTGCCTTGGTGTTCCCATGACAACCTTCTCTGGCTCTTTTTCTCTGCTTACTCCATCCTTCAACATTCACACACAATGGTCCTGTGGATTGTTGCATAGGTGCAATTGTCCTGGAAGTACAAACACCTCAGCATCTCAATCCATCTATAGGAAGAAGAGGGCCAAGAGTGCAAGGACACCTTTACAGCTGTGTCCCTGCAACGTGTTGAAAAGCAATTGAATGGGGAGCTGGGACACAGGGGTTCAATGCAACTCCAATATGTCAGTTGTCGTTTTTTTCATCTCTCCTCTGCTATCTTCTGCCTGCCCTTGCTTCAGTCTTCTCTGAATCCCTCTTTCTCTTTCTGCCCATTTGCTTACTCATCTCCCTTCTCCACAGGGAGAAATTTGGCCAACTCTATTCCCAGGTTTACATGTCTTCTCTTTAGAAGATAATCCAGGCTAAGACTGAAATCTCTTAGGCCCTGTCTTTTTGGAAAGAGACTTTTTGGTCTAATGTGGGCTGGTACCCACTCAACTTACTATGGTGGGCTCGGAGGTAGGTGCAGCTCACATTGTGCTAACTGGTATGCTAATATCCTGAAGGGGGTTATGCCATGGGGGTCTGGGAAAAAGATGATTCCTAAAAGGTGATGGGAAGCAGAGAGCAGAGGAGGAAATACAGACAGCCAACCCAGTAAATGCCCAGAAGCACTTGCAGAGAGTTGTCAGCTGAGAGTATAAAGTGATTGCTTTGTATAAATGTTCTATTTGAGCTCTCTCATATTTTACAGTTTTAGATTAAATTATACATTAATATATAATTAATGTAGAATCTATAAATGTATTTTTAATTACATATTTTATATCTTTTGGGGAGATTTTTAAAAACAGCATCCTTGAACTTTGTAATATACTAGAATCAAATCATTACCTGATGTGATGTATAAATAGATTTGCTTCTACAATCTGCTGCTGGTTATTATACGGTAAAAATTTTCTCTTTGGAAGACTTTTTTTTTTTCCTAGCTGGGTTCGGTGGCTCATGCCTGTAAGCCCAGCACTTTGGGAGGCCAAGGCAGGAGTCTCAGTTGAACCTAGGAGTTTGAGGCTACAGTGAGTTTTGATTGTGCCACTGCACTCCAGCCTGGGCAATAGAGCAAGACTCTGTCTCAAAAACAACAAAATTTTTTTCCTTTTAGATTTATGGAGACTATATGATGTTATGAGACCTACAAAGACTTAGTGAAAGCAGGTTGTATAATAAACAGATGACTATCATGGATTCCGCATGTGGTCCTTTCAACTTTACATCAATTCTCTGGCATTCCTGACCTAAAATTCCAGAAGTCAGAACACCAAAAAAGTAGCTGCATTTCCTGAATTGGGATATACTGAACCTTGAACTATACCATACAATTTAGCATGTCTATTAAATAAGCATAAGTAAGCAAATATATTTATAAATCACATCACACAATGATTTGATTCTAATCTATTACAAAGTTCAAGGATGTTGTTTTTAAAAATCTCCCAAAAAGCTATAAAATGTTTAATAGCTTCCCTAATATTTGAGAGAGCTCAGATAGAACATTTATACAAAGAAATCACTTTACACTTTTAGCTGACAACTCTCTGCAAGTGTTTCTAGGTAAATCAAAAAGGTGGTCAAATGAAAGAATGATGGCTACATGGAGTTGACATTGTCGGATAATTGCCGGGCTGTATTTTTTTTTTTTTTTTTAGGACATTCACCTTCCTTCCTTCTAAAGTCATCAGCAGCTGTGACTCTTTTTTGGCTGTCCTTCTTGTTCTGCATATTTCCTGTGATTATTTTTACTCCATTTTAACTTTTTGGAATTTAACTTTTAATTTTCAGGATGTGTGATTTTGCATTAATATTTCAATGACCAGGTCCAGCCGATTATGAGGTAAAAAGCTTCAGGGAATTATTCAAGCACTTACAATGTTATATCATTGGAAAATCTCATTTTTTCTGCAAGGAGTTTTGTTGCTGTTCATTGAGTTCTCACTGATTGTATGATGCAGTATCAATGAAAAGGTTAGACCATTAATCTCATGTCAGAGATAACTCAGAGAAGTCTCAGGAGAGTTTGTTTAGATAGACTCAATCTTCTTCCACAAAGCAGTTCCAATATCCTACAACAATAGCACAAATAATAAATAAAAACAATAGTGAAAGGTAAATGGTAATAAACAATCAAGTCTAGGAAAATATACAAATAAAAGTCAAGGTCAAGGAAAAATGAGGTTGAGATTAGAAAAAGAACCCAAAAGTTCATCCTATAAAGGCCTACAGAGCTGGTATCTTTGAAATTCAAACTCAGTTCTGTGCTTCCTAGCTGCCCAAGATCAAAGAGTCACGTGGGCATCTATGTAGCTCTACTTGTGAGAAGGGTGAGGAGAGAAGGAAGGGAGGGAGGAGGGGAGGGAGGAAGAATGGGGGTTCTTTTAACATCTTCCACAGAAATTCTCTTTAAAAAACCAATTTTGCTTGACCTTTAAAGTAACAATTTAAAAACAACATTTTGGATAAAATCTTTTCTAATGAGCACTTAATATCCACTGTTTTTCTGTTTCCTTAAACATCACACATATAGCATAACTTAATCTGACAATGTAAGTGATCACTCTGGTCTCAAGTATTGCTTGTTGGTATCCTTACGTCTTCAGGACTATTCGCCGTTACATTTAATGGGTCCGTCTCCCTACAGAACTCAGAGTTCTTTTTGATTGTTAGTAGTTTTTCAGTTTCCTCTGTTCTGGCCTTCTCCTCTCACTGTTATTCCTATGCCTACCTCTAACATCTTTTTCTAAATCCACCACAAGCCAGGAAACTAAAAAACAAATTTGTTTCCATTGTAAGGCAAGTAGAACCAGCTCTACTCTATGCTTTAAACAACCTATAAAATAACTGTTTTCAAGTGAAATAAATCATTCCTACTTTTCATGCCGTTTGAGAAAGCTCATGGCAAAATCTCATCCTCCATCTTTTTTTGTAAGTAAACTTTTTCTTAGTATACTCTGCAAACTACCCTTCCACCATGTTTTTTATTAAGCGCATCCTCCATAACAACCTATCTTTTTATACTGTTTTGTGAACCACTTCTGGCTGGCACCTGCCTTTTCTTCATTTATTAGGTTGCCTTGTGTTTGTAGCCTCTGAAGCTCTTTGGAGAAAAAGCATTACATAAATCCAATTAGAAGCTATGTATTCAAAGTGAATGCAGGAATTACATTGTTGATTACATGTAAGTTACCATACACATTATTAAATTAACTTATTAAATGTTTCTGTGGGTCTTTTATAAGACATAAAACAGAAGATTCTTTTTCTGCTCTCTATAAGCTCTAAGTTTAAGGCAGAGAGGCACGGTAAAACAGCCTGGAACACTGGCAGTGTACGTACAAAGGTTTAATACTTTGTGTAATAATCAATTCAAGCCTACAATGGGGTAATTACTGTCCAAGTTACTATCTGCACATCATAATTTGAGGAAAAAAGTCACCAATTTTTCTTTTGGGATGGAGTCTCTCTTGTTACCCAGGCTGGAGTGCAGTGCGGTGCAATCTCGGCTCACGGCAGCCCCCCACTCCCAGGTTCAAGCAATTCGTCTCCCTCAATCTCCTTGAGTAGCTGGGATTACAGGCACCTGCTACCATGCCCAACTAATTTTTGTACTTTTAGTAGAGATGGGGTTTGCTATGTTGGCCAGACTCATCTTGAACTCCTGACCTCAGGTAATCCACCCCACCTCAGCCTCCCAAAGTGCTGGGATTACAGGCATTAGCCACCGTGCCTGGCCACCATTTTTATGCCATTGAGTCAGAGGAGAATCTCAGTAGAGGTTGACTTCAGGGGCCATCAGAGTGAAAGAAGAAAAAGCCTGGTGAATTGAAAGAATGTGAAGAGAATTTAAGTTTTAGACTTCTCCTGAGTTCGTGTGTGAATTTCATAATTCATTATGAAAGAATGTAGCAATGATATAATCATATACACATGGAGTGAAATTGTCTGAAACCTAAAAATTAAGATTACGGTTTATAGGCTGAAGGCTGTGGTTCATGCCTATAATCCCAACATTTTGGGAGGCCAAGCTGGGAGGATCACTTGAGGCCAGGAGTTTGAAACCAGCCTGGGAAACCTAGCGAGACATTATCTCTACAACGAAAACAAATGTATTTTAAAAATTAGTAGTTAATGGCCATGAGTGGTGGCTCATACCTGTAATCACAGCTCTTTGGGAGGCCAAGGCAGGTGGATCACTTGAGGTCAGGAGTTAGAGGCCAGCCTGGCCAACATGGTGAAACCCTGTCTCTACTAAAAATTAAAAAAAATTAGCTGGGCATGGTGGCGGATGCCTGTATTCCCAGCTACTCAGGAGGCTGAGGCAGGAGAATTGCTGGAACCTGGGAGATGGAGGTTGCAGTGAGCTGAGATCGTGCCACTGCACTCCAGCCTGGGCAACAGAGCAAGACTTCATCTCAAAAAATATATATATATTAGTAATTAATTCTCAAAAATATTTCTGAGTTATAAAATTATACCTTTTATTCAAAGGCATAAAAATAAACTAAAAATGGTAAACTACATGTATGGAAAACAATACAATGTCATGAAATGATTTCAGCATAAAAAATTTGCATGATTTAAGACAACACTGGAGAATTTGAAATCCATATTAGAAAATCTGGACCTTGATTGTGTGTCTGTATATCAGAGAGTGGTGGCAATTCCCTGGACCTGGGAGATTTCTCCTCATCCTGGAAGATTTCCCTTCCCAGGTTCCAGGTAGTGATGGCAACTGAATAAGGCCACCCTGTAAGACGTTGCTAAGAGACAGCAGAAACACAGCAATGGGTTTTGTAAACTTGATCCACGTCATTGACTCTGAAGCTGTGTGCTGGTCAGACCATGTTGGGAGTTGGGGAGCTCAGGTTGGTTTGGGGATGCTTCTAGGGATGAGGCTCCCAGTGCAAGGGCTGCAATCTTGATGCAGCACATAAACAATTCTGATGTTTGAACAGCACACCAGGGCAGGTGATTCAGTTCAGAATAAGCAGGCCATGAACCCTGAACAAAAATGCCATTTAGAATTTGTGACCCCTCTAACAATATGTCAGTTCACAACAGTCATGTACCGACTGGCTTTTCTGCCTTTTTCCCTCTCAGACAAGACAATTATTAAGACCTCTTCGGCAGCCTTTTTTTTTTTTTTTTTTGAGAGACAGTTTCACTCTGTTGCTCAGATTGTATTGCAGTGGCGCGATCTTGGTTTACTGCAACCTCAGCCTCCTGGGTTCAAGCGATTCTTGTGCCTTAGCCTCCTGAGTAGCTGGAATTACATGGGTGTGCCAACATGCTGGGCTAATTTTTGTATTATTCATAGAGATGGGGATTTGCCATGTTGGCCAGGCTAGTCTCGAGCTCTTGACCTCAAGTGATCCGCCGGCCTTGGCTTCTGAGAGTGCTGGGATTACAGGCATGAGTCACTGTGCCTGTCTAGGCCTGTCTTAATCATGAAACCTGAACAAATAATTTATAGCATTAATTCCCCACCGCATCCCTTTTCAGGTTTGCTTGGCCTTTGCTGTAGGTGGACTAGTCTGCCTTATGGAAAAAAAATTGGGTTATCATTCTGTTAAGAGGCAAGAAAAAGAACAAAATAAGTTATTCATGAATTATAAGTATAGCAGGTATAAAAATCTATCAACATGCTTAGAGAATGAACCATTTTATTTTTTTTTAATAAAATCTAGCCCCAAATCCTGACTAGCAAGAAATTCAGTCTCGGATAGTCTCAGGGTTTCCTGTCCTCTAAATCTGGGCCAAGGCTCAGGAAATTTCTACAGTACAAAGCATTCATGCATTCTTGTATTCACTTGGGTCCTTTTGCATGAGCTCGGCATAGTACAGACTTCAGAGCCAGATGGAAAATAAGGATTACGTGAGTTATAATATGTAAAGAACTTGGAATGGAGCCTGGCACAGAATATGCAGACCCTGGAGAGCCTCTCTGCTTTGATTGCTAGTCCTCCATCCAGCCTAGTTTTGGCTCAACTGCCTCCCACCCTAGGCTGTATACTTTCGGGTTCAACAGCTCCACTGCTTCTGTGTCCTGGTTGCATTTGAGCAGCTGGAACCCCGTGGCCTGGGTTTTCTCTTTTCTCTCTGTCTGAATAGAAATGATTTTTCTTACCCACCTCTTCCATCTTGAAATAGAAAGACAAAATGTATTGTTTTCATCTAATCATAATTCCGTGTTCTATGTACCTAATATCTTAATTCTCTATAAATTCATCATCCACCGCAGTTCAGAACAAATGAGACTTTGACAATAAGAATATTACTGAGGTTTAGAAATGTTCAGAAAACCATGAAGGCATGGGGGCTCAGGTCTGTAATCTCACCACTTTGAGAGGCTGAGGCAGGCGGATCACTTGAGCTCAGGAGTTTGAGACCAGCCTGACCAACATGATGAAATCGCTAGAAAGTTAGCTGGCTGTGGTGGTGGGCACCTGTAATTCCAGTTTCTGGGGAGGCTGAGCTAGGAGAATTGCTTGAACCTGGGAGGCAGAGGCTGCAGTGAGCAGAGATCGTGCCACTGTACTCCAGCCTAGACAAGAGAGGGAAACTCCATCAGAAAGAGGGAAAGAGAAAAAGAGAGAGAGAGAGAGAGAGAGAGAGAGAGAGATTGGTTCAGAAAACTAAAAGAGCTCCCTAGAATTGGAAGAGTGAAGTCATGTATCAGGGTCCTTTTACAAGGTTAAGAAGTAAGAGGCAGACATATGAAAGCCTGTAAAATGCTGACTAACTCTGTAAAAGTCATCTCATAAATGCACCCACCCTTCTTTTATTTTAGGGCGCTGCCCCTGGGAAGCTCCCCGGATTAGTCAGGGTTGTCTTTCTCCCCCTTTGCAGCCTCAAGCCAAGGCCCTCTCTCCCCTCAGGGTTCTCAACAACCTTCCGGTTTCTCTTCTACCCAGAACGTTTCTAATAACCTCTTCAATGTCTTCTGCAGAAGGGAAGCATCTTGAGCCATAAACAGGATGGAAGAAGGTTTGGCTTGAAGAGAGGGGAGCTGGTACCCCACAAACATATACAATTATTATGTGCCGGTGGTAACTCATTAAGAAATAAAGAAGAAAAAAAGATTAAGAGGCCAAGCTGGGAAGATCACTTGAGGTCAGGAGTTTAATAGCAGCCTGGCCAATATGGTGAAACCCCAACTCCACTAAAATAAACAAATATATAAATAAATAGCTGGATGAGGTGGCGCACACATGTAATCCCAGCTAATTGGGAGGCTGAGGCATGAGAATCACTTGAACCCAGGAAGCAGAGGTTGCAGTGAGCCAAGATCGCAATACAATGTACTAGGTATGGAAAGAAAATGGTAGTGCTAATATATATATATATATAAAAAATATATATATATAAAATATATATATAAAATATATATATATATAAAATATATAAAAAATATATATATAAATAAAATATATAAAATATATATAAAATATATATATATTTTTCTGTCTCTCTCTCTCTCTCTCCATATATATATATGGAGACAGAATCTCACTCTGTTGCTCAGGCTGGAGTGCAGTGGCGCGATCTCAGCTCACTGTAGCTTCTGCCTCCCAGGTTTAAGCAATTCTCCTGCCTCAGCCTCCCATGTAGCTGGGTTTCTAGGCATGTGCCACCACACCTGGCTAATTTTTTTGTATTTTTAGTAGAGATGGGGTTTCACCATATTGGTCAGGCTGGTCTTGAACTCCTGACCTCAGATGATACGCCCACCTCAGCCTCCCAACTGTTTATATTTTTATATCTTGTCTCTCTAGCTTTATTTTTGTGTTTTTTGCACATGACAGTATACTAATAACAATAGTATCAATGTATCTGTCATAAGCAAATATGTATATTTTGGAAGTGAATGCTCCCATGTTTTTTGCTGATGGAGTGCAGAGGAAAAAATGGTTTAAACCTTGCTTGGCATATCACATTAAAAGCAAATGCTGTCTATGGGACAGTTTTCTCTAAGTCTTATGCCTCCCGCAGCCATAACAATTCATCTGAAATAGGGATTGAATACCCAGAACTATGGGCAACAGTCTATTTTATGACATTCCTAACCAGAAGAAACCTGTCCTTGTCCTGAATTCTCACACTACTTACGAAGAGCTTTTGAAGTTGAGAGGTGGTGTAGAACTGCCAGATTTCACAAATAAAAATAGCAATATTGGGGAGATAGTTATGCTCACAAATGATTTGTTGTTGATCTGAAATTCAGACGTAACTGGTGTCCCGTATTTTATTTGACAACCTTAGTTTAGAGTCACTTCTGGTTTTGAAGTCCAGCTAGCTGAGTGATTCAGGGCAAATTCTTTAACTTTTCTGAGCCTCACTTTCTTTGTACTCTTTAGTTGTTGTGAACATTCTTTTTATAAAAGATTTGAAGCTCTTAGCACAGTTCCTGTTTATTGTAGAAAAAGTTCTCACTAAATCATCAGTGTTATCATAATGATGACCCTATCACTTTCAACACAGTTTCAAGTATTTATGTACAAATCTTATCTCCCTTACTAGAAAGGAAGATCCACATTTGCACAGATATACATGTAATGGGTACATAATCTGCTAAAGTTTGCATAAATTCAGCTTCTGCCCAAGCACTTTTAGAGAGTCTGGTTGACTGGCTACTTGGCTGGTCCCCTTTTCCTTTCCCTTCCCCCATTGGAAGAATGGTGTTTTGTTCTTAAGTTATTTCAAGCAAGCTAAGCCCTTGTGGAAACTGCCTTACTCAGCTTTTATAGGCCAGCAGATCCCACAACACGTATAAGATTTATCGTTCATATTAAATTGAAAAACTCCCACGTGTAATTCTTTGAAACGGCGGATGAAAATGAATGGCATTTACGAGAGCCATTGTAAAGGTTTAATGACATTTGCATTTAGGCTGCTGAAAGTAAAAAGTAATCGCACTGGGTGGCTATTCTTCTGCTGAATTTAGACAGTTTAAAACAGCTTTCCCTATGTTAGCTTGACATTAATTCAGGGCATTTGAAGAGCCCCATCAGAACTGTGAGTTGGGTGTGATGGAAGCTGAGGTATTTCTACAGAATGATGAAGCATAATAAGGATTTGGGGGAGGGGAGTTTAAGGACAGTGACAGAGGATGGCAGAAAGGACTTGCTGGACTGTTCACCTTTCCAGGCAATCCCTTGAGAGGAAGCAGATGTGGCCAACAAAGAGAGAGTCCATTTTTCGCACAGTCAGAGCCAGTCCAAATGCAGATGGCCCTTA
Source organism: Cacajao melanocephalus (assembly GCA_963573385.1). NCBI lineage: Eukaryota > Metazoa > Chordata > Mammalia > Primates > Pitheciidae > Cacajao > Cacajao melanocephalus. The sequence continues at coordinate 23,694 of CAUYLG010074478.1, read as the reverse complement.
AATCACAGCACCAAGAACATCACTGGTCTAGCATGTCCCTGCTTTGTCCTGACACCCCTTGCTATCAAAAGGGAAGAGAAGGCTGAGTGTAGTGCCTCACACATGTAATCCCAGCACCTTGGGAGGCTGAGATGGGAGGACTTCTTGAGGCCAGGATTTTAAGATCAGCCTAGATAACATAATGAAACCTTGTCTCTACAAAAAACAAACAAAATTATCCAGACATTGTGGTACACGCCTGTAGTCTCAGCTCATCAGGAGGGTGGGGCAGGAGGATCTCTCAAGCCCAGAAGGTGGAGGCTACAGTGAGCCAGGATCATGCCACTGCACTCCAGCCTGGGAAACAGAATGAACTGTGTCTCAAAAAAAAAAAAAAAAAAAAAAGCAAAGAAGAGGAAGTGTAAAGTGAGAATTAAAGGTCATCTGAGTCTGACTTTTTTTTTAAGTCTCCAGATTTAGCTTCCTCCATGTCAACTCCACTATCACTAAAGATCTCACAGGACTGCGTCCTCTTCTCATGTGTTCTGGGGGCTCTGGCAGGTATCCCCTCTATCCAGGCATCAGGGGAGCCAAAACCAAGGAACTGTGCAGCCAGCCCTGTATTCTCAGCACACAGACGTGAGCTGTGAACTGATGAACTGGGTTGAACTTTCAGGCATATGGAAAATCATTCTCTTCCACGTCACAATCAGAAATCACTTCCCACGTGCCTAACTGATAGAGGGATTTTCCTTTGGACCCCCAAGTGTCCTGTGTTGTAAAGCTAAGGGGAGATAGCTGCAGTCCACTGAAAAGAAAGAGTACATGGGTAGATATGCCAGGAACATTCCTCCAATCTGGCCAGAAAAAGGTCCAGAGGGCTGGGTTTGATAAGCCCAGCAGTCACCCAGTTGGCTCCAGTGGGAGGAAATGAGTCATCCAGAGGCAACTGCTGTGGGTCTCTGGAGAGCAGCTCCTGCCTGCTTCGCTGACCCCTGCTGTAGCTCCTTTCAGTTCATAAGACAACAGCTCCCATCCTGAGCCTTGAGTGACACCCCTTGCTGCTGGCTTGTGACACCTCGGGAAGCCTCTGTGCCTGGACCACCCAACTGTGGTTCCACCTTCTGGTTCTACCAGCCCACTTATGTTGGATTTCCAATCCTTTTACAAGCTATTTGAGCTATGATCAGAGAGTTATGATGCAAACTTTTGAGTTTCAAGAACACATGATCAGAGTCCAAGGGCTATTCTGGTGCCTTCTGTGGGAGGTGTCTTGGAGAATGCAATGACTGTCGGTGCAATGAGGTCTTTGCATTTCCTTATCTCTCAAATGAAGCCTTGAATGAGGTGACTCTAGAATTTCTTCCCAACTCTCAGATTCTGTGAGACTGAGCTGGAATGATAGGTATGAACATACTATACAGCGCAAGAGGGCATGGAAACCTCAGTAGCACTACAGTAGTTACTATTAGTTACTATTACTATTATATTATAATCAATATGTATTATATTCCTCTGACTTAATTTCACAAACTAAGGCACAGCACAATACTGATTTCTCTCAATTTACTGTTCTTGCAAACTGATCAATTTTTGTAAATGACAATCTGCCCAAAGAACTCGTCAGTCTTACATCTTTGGCAATTAGCTTTCACTCATTTAATAAATATTCATTGTTAGGCTCTGTGCTAGACCCTGGGATTATAACTAATAATCCTCATCATAAGGCTTTTCTTTGAGGTGTTTATAATCTGGCTGAAAAGACAGTCATTGAATAAATAATTAAAAGGAGGATGAGTGTCCTCAAGAATGTCAAGATGCTATGGAAATAAATAATTGGCGCACCCAGCCTGGTTTTAATGGTTAGGAAAAGCTTCCTGCCAGGAGTGACTTCCAGGCAGGATTAGAGGGTTGAGACATTCAGGTCCACCCCCCCAACCTCTGGGGATGGGAGAGGGGCTGAAGGTTAAAGTGATCATCAATGATCAGTGATTTAATCAATCATGCCTATGTAATGAAGCCTTCATAAAAACTCACAAGGACAGGACTTGGGTAACTTCCAGATAGCTAAACACATGGAGGTTCCTAGAGGGTGGCATGCCCAGGTGAGGGATGGGACATCCATGCCCCTTACCACATGCCTTGCCCTATGCACTTCTTCATAAGCTGTAATAACCCTTGTAATAAAGGCTATAATAACCTTTGTAATAAACCAATAAACATTAAGTGTTTCCCTGAATTCTGTGAACTGTTCTAGCAAATTAATCAAACCCAAAGAGGGGATCATGGGAACCCCAACTTGAAGCTGATCTGTCAGAAATTCTGGAGGCCCAAACTTAAAACTGGTGTCTGGTGGTGATGGTCAGGGGGTGGTCTTGTCAGACTGAGCCCTCAAGCTGTGGGATCTGATGCTATCTCTGAGTAGATAATATCAGAATTTAATTGGTGGACATGCAGCTGAGGTCCATAGCAGAACTGATTGCTTGCTTGGTGATGGAGAGAAAGGGGAGAAACTACCCACCACACACGTTTGGTCACAGAAATCTTCTGTATTGATTATTATTATTATGGTAAGAGCAGGAAAAGACCCTCAATTTGTGTTTTTTCCCCTTAGAGTTTTATAGGCAGAAAAAGATGGAAGAAAGCAGATACGAGGAACAAAAAGCAGACTGGTCATTACAAAGTTACTTTCCTCATATGGTTAAAACAGAGGGGACTTCCTCGTGCTGGCTCAGGTAAACTGGACCCCTTCCTATTGGTTGCTGTGAGTCTCCCTGTTTTTTTGGAAAACCATCCCATTTTAAAGTTTGGTTTAATTATGTGGCACTTAGCATGAGTGACTCCATTTTGGTTTGGTCTGCTTTGTTGGGACCTACTACAGGAGCTCAGTCCAAAACAGTGACATCCTATAAGGTTTATTTAATACAATGATAGTAAATGTTCACTGCTTTATTTCAAGCTAAAATCACAAGGGCATTGATTCTAGCAAGTTCTTGTTTTTAATTCCTGGATTTTCATGTTAGAGCAAATTAGGCAATACTGTAATGTTGAGAGGGAAGAATTTTATTCCTGACATTTTAAAAGCATAACTCCGAAATATTTATTTTGCACATTTTTTGCTAAGGAGGACCTGATAACATTCAGGAGATTAATTTGCTGAGCAGTATTTAGATTCTCTCAGTATTATTAGAATATTTCTACCTTCACTTCAAAAGAAGCCACTGGAATGCCCCTAACACAAAGAAATGATAAATGCTTGAGGTGATGAATACCCCAGTGACCCTCATTTGATTATTACATTGTATGCTTGTATCAAAATATCGCATTTGCCCCATAAATAGGTATGACTATTATGTAAATAGCAGTTAAAAATAAATAATTAAAATAACATAGTTAAAATAATAATTAAAACTTTTTTAAGAAAAGAATCAAAAAATGGGAAAAATAGAAGCCATTTAAGCACTCTCATGTCTAATACTACTCTGTTTAGGTATACGCCAGAGGCATCTTTGTTGGGAATTACATGCTGTTAAAGCTTAATTAACTAGAATTCAGCTACCTAGAGTTCTCAGTTTACTTGAATTTCTGTTTTTTTTTTTTTTCCTTCTTTTAGGCAGAGTGTCACTCTGTCACCCAGGCTGGAGTGTAGTGGCGCGATGTTAGCTCACTGCAACCTCCGCCTCCCAGGTTCAGGCAATTCTCTAGCCTCAACCTCCTGAGTACCTGGGATTACAGGCACACATCACCATGCCCGGCTAATTTTTGTGTTTTTAGTAGAGACAGGGTTACTCCATGTTGGTCAGGCTGGTCTTGAACTCCTCACCTCAAGTGATCCGCCTACCTCAACCTCCCAAAGTGCTGGGATTACAGGTCTGAGCCACCACTCCTGGCCTTGAATTTCCTTCTTGTGCTCTATCTAATGCTTCAGGGAAATTGCCAGATTATAAAATGCTAAAAAATTTTTAAAACTTCTATTTTAAGACTAAGGAATCCCACTGTGACTATGCACCTTCAGGCCAGGATTCTGTGTCCTCCAATTCTGTTGTACTACCACACTTCTAGGGAAGAAGGACATGAACTTGGAAGCCAGGTGGACCTGGGTAAAAGTCTTTACTACACTCACTATTGATCTCCAAACATGCTATTAATATTTAATTTCTTGATAGCTAAATTCATTCATCTGCACAACAGGGATGGCAATACCTGTCTCACCATAATGTGGTGAGAATCAGGTAGGTTTGTGTAAGGAAAATAGAGGGCCAGTCCATGATAGGCACTCAGGAAATCAAAAGCATTTAAAAATCTAGATTTAGCCTGAGCCACCACAATATCACAAATATCCAAAGAAATGTGACATTACATTTGGTATTCTTTACCTCTGGCAGAAAATTATGCCTTCATATTTTCAAAAGATGTTTTTAACAATGACAACTAAAACTGAAATATTTTGGTTAGCAAATAAATTGTTTAACTAATGATAAGCTACAATTAAAATAGCTAACTAGAGTGCCCAATTTAGAAAATATCCAGGTTAATAAAAGCTTCATTGTCCTGTATTCAGAAACTACAGTGTTTTCGCTACAGAGAGAAAGGTACATCTTTCACACTCAATGGAACTGTCAACTCTGATTTTAGCAAATTTGAAATAACAGAAACTAGTGCTGTTTTTCTCTGCCTTTCTGCACTAATTAAATCTGTATTCTTCAAGTCCAACTGTCTCACACATGCCTTCTAATTCATGTCTTCATTTTGTTTATTACTGAATACCTATTATCAGCACCTTCACTTTTGAATGGATGTTTTTTCTTGATGAGTTTTTAATGGTCCCACGTTTTCTTTTCTTTTGCATTTGAGGTGAAACAGATCAAATCAGATAGATATGACTTCTGAAAAAAGATTGATTTTTCCTATGATCACATGTCTGTAGTCACATCTTATGTGAAATGCATATTAATCTACCTGATTTTGGTCTATATGGATTTAGATGTAGTATTTCCGAAAAATGTGGACTTTAAGTGATAATGCAACTTCTATTATTTTTATTTTAGAAGTTATGCATCTACTTTAAAGCATATTAAGGCTGGGCACAATGGCTCACACCTGTAATCCCAGCACTTTGAGAGGCCAAGGCATGTGGATCATGAGGTCAGGAGGTCAAGACCATCCTGGCCAACATAATGAAACCCCGTCTCTACTGAAAAATACAAAAATTAGCTGGGTGTGGTGGCATGTACCTGTAATACCAGCTTCTTGGGAGGCTGAGGCAGGAGACTAGCTTGAACTAGGAAGTCAGAGGTTGCAGGAAGCTGAGATAGTACCACTGCACTCCAGCCTGGCGACAGAGTGAGACTCCATCTCAAAAAATAAATAAGTAAATAAATAAATCTACAGATTCCCTTTAAAATTATTTAAGTAAAAAAAGCATTAGGAATTGAATGGTCATTACTCACACATGACAAAAATTGTGTAGATGGTGTGTCGTGGAGTTAACTGGGGAAACAGTCGTCTATTGCTGGTCTTAACTGCATGACTTGAGCAAGTCCCTACTCTTCTTAGCTTCAATTTCCTAATCTGCAAAATGGGGTTTGGACTTGATGATCACCCTATCAACTGCAAGCATTCTAAGGGAACAGACAGCACTTTATTCAGCTTTATATCCCAACTGCAAACAGTGAGAGGAACCCCAGCCTGGCTCAATGTATGACTGCAAGGATTTCATAAGTTAACTAAGACCCCTCCACTTCTGCTATTTAAGCATCCCTCTAATTCTGTGTCCTTAATTAGCTTTTTTGTTCAGTTGCTTATTGGTAGGAATGCATTGCGTAGCCACCAGCTTGAATATTTAAGCAACTGATTGAGTTTACTTGTGTCCTGGATGAACTAGGTGTTGTAAAGGAAGTAAGAGAAGTCTAGAAAATAAAGAATGGCCTCAAGCAGTTCACAGTTTCATTCGGAAGGCACTTGGAGGACAAGTTAGGCAGACAGATAATCAATACAGTTGGGTGTAATAAATTTCACCCAGATGGGGAGGGAAAGTTGTCAGGAAGTTTGGGAAGAAGATAAGACATGACCTTGAAGGAAGACGAGCTAAACTAAGGAATAAGAAGAAGGAGAAAATTCTAAGCCAGGTTCGTCATGTGTATAAAATCTGGGAAGTTCTATTTTTAAATGCATGATTTAACAAGTTCACCAGCAAACAAACAAGATAGTAATACCTGTTTGCTCCTGATTCAAGTACAGTATTTGCAAACAACATACTTGTGAGTTGAGTCATTTTGTTAATAATGTATGTTTTGTTTTGTCTTGTTGCCAACGATTAAATTTTTCACAATGTCCTTTTTTTATTTCCCAAAATATTTTTATTTTTATTCTCTATAAGGATCTTGGCCAACTGAATGACTTCACCTTTTTTGCTTGTTTGTTTTCTAAGTGTGGTGCGGCTGTGTGTGCATGTGTGTGAGTGTTTGTGCTTATTTTCAAGGAGTTGACAGCTATAATTTTATGTTTTTCTTTTTAAACAGTCTGCATAGTTATAGGAAAATGGGAAGGGGTGAGGATAAATGAGGCACAAGCAGATGCTGCTACTGGAGGCTGGCACCTGGCTGATGCCCATGGAGCATGCCAAGGCTGTAAAGGAAGCCCTGTCTAATGAATGTGCCCCACTGTGTTTTGTGGCTAGCTGAAAGAAGCCAAAGAAAGGGCCAGTCAAAGAAGGTAGAAGCCAGGAGCCTTCAACAAGGAGGGTGTTGTTACCCTGCCAGAGAAGATATCTAGATAACCAGGGATGGGCACCATCTAAGCCACTTGCCATTTTTTAAACCTCATGCCCTTGCATGACTGGTTGCTTCCATGTCAGTTCTTTCAGTTTTTTTCTTTCACCCTTCAGCTAACTTTATAATTCAGGGAATCATAAATAAGAATTCCATCCTATCAGTGGAAAACAGGTAGAAGAATTATTGATTAGACTTTATCATGGAAGCGTATGTCACACTGCCAAGATCTATTGACATTTGTTGTTGTTGTTGTTTGAGATGGGGTCTCCCTCTGTTGCCCAGGCTGGAGTGCAGTGGTGTAATCATGGCTCACTGCAGCCTTGAACTCCTGGGCTCAAGCAGTCCTCTCATCTCAGCCTCCTGAGTAGCTGGAACTACAGGTGTGTGCCACCATATCTGGCTAGTATTTTTATTTTTTGAAGAGTTGGGGTCTTGCTATGTTGCCCATATTGAGATATTAGTATGTTAGAGTAGAGCTATGTATAAGATCTGTAGATCTCTGTGGTTACAGATATAAGGAAATCAGTAATCCTAAAAGTAAACTATAGATATCTATCTATTGGTAAACAGGAGGTATTGATAGCAAAATCTCTACACAAATGTTCCTAAAACTGTTTCTTGGAAATTCATTTCAGTTTTAAAGTTTTTTCTCTTTTTCAATATTCCTCTGGTCACCTGAAAGCACATCATCTCTAAATTCCAAAACTTTAAAAGGTATTCACTTCCTTCTTGATGTTATTCACAAGTAAGAAAGGAGACAAACTGTATCTCAACAAAAACCTGAATTTTCAGAGTTAGGGACCTTCCTACAAGGTAAGGATGTCATTTGAAAGGTCGGTGACATTTAAGGCTGGACTTTTGTCAAAAGTACTTATTTCAAGCCCAGATTTGACAGCAGCTCATGTAGGCTTGCTAATCGATTGATTCCCAGGTCCTGCCCTGTTGCTGGGGATGCAGCTGTGTGCACAGAGCAAAGCCGGAAGTTCTCATGGTTCTAGGAGACAGAGCCTGGTAGGTGCTCTGGAGAGGAGGCTGGTCAGATAGAGCTGAAGTGCACCCTGGTAGGTTGAGAAAAAAGAAAATGATCGAAAAGAAAGGCCTTGAACTTTCTGTGAAGTGTTTGTTTCCTATCTCCTTTATCTTTGTAATTTATTTTCTAAACTTTCTTCTTTCTCTTGTAGGAATGATTAAGGGTTTCAACTTAGTGCTTTACAAACATAGACTTCTTTTTTAATTTCTTGAATAACCGATACCAAACTTTTGCTCTCATAATCTCCCTGTCTAGGCATGAGGGTTGGAGAAGGAGAAATCTGATCTTACCCAGTAAAGTACTTTGGTCCCACCTGATACTGATTTAAATCTTAGACTTTTCTCAAAGTTTAGATTGCTCAGACTGGTGTTTTGCTCTGTACCAGCTGCTACTGGTGCTGCTGGAAATAGCGTGCTGCGGAGTTTGGTGTACCCGGCATTCCCTGTGCTTCTCATGAGCTTTCACTTTTTTCCTTTGGGTTCAATCATCTGAAGAAGTAGCAACAGAGCTGGAGGCTAGAGGGACATCTTCCTACGCAGGTAAAGGGGGTCTAAGGAATTGAGAAGCCTGGATGTGGTCGCTCCTTTGCTGGCCCCTGTTATGACACCATTTCCTGGTCTGATTCCTGGCACTGTGAAGCAGATTAACCCACAAATGGTGTTATTTGTATGGAAAGAATTGCCCATGACTTAGATTCTGGCAATTCTGCTTTTCATGTCTCTGCTAAAATGGAGATTTCAGTGTAGATGGCATATGGAATTTCCATGGGCAGTGCTCAGCCTCAACACAGTTAACCAGCCCAAAAGATCACTGGGGGACAGTCAAACTTTCCTGTGGCTGTTATCAGCCATATCTGCTATATCTCTTCAGGCTGGGCAGCTCTGCTTTGCAGAGTGAACGCAAGGGCCAGCTATGGGTGCCCCTCCTTCAATTAACCTCACTTGGGTCACAGAAACCAGCTGAATATTTGCCTTGATTTCCAAAACCGTGGAGAACAATGGCAACATCCTTGCTTCCTCTTTCCAAGGTGCTCCACATTATGGCTCCCTCTCACCCTACAGGCCTAGGTGTTGGTGAGCCATTCACCATCAAAAATATCTATATAAAGACCTGGCACTGTTCACCATCAAAAATATCTAGATAAGAAGCTGGCACCGTTCACCATAAAAAATATCTAGATAAGGAGCTGGCGCCGTTCTCTAATTTCCAGAAACATCTCCAAACTTCAAGGAACTTTTGTACAATGTGCTTAATCACTGAATTCAGGGAAAAGGAAGGGATATAGGTAGAATTTTAGTCGGGCTTAGCTGTAGGGTAGACAACTCTGTTTTAAGAAATTATCTACAGTAAAATTGATGTCTGTGTGTGTGTGTGTGTGTGTGTGTATGTACAGTTCTATGAATTTTAACACATATATAATATAAATGTATATAAATTATAAATTTTTTATACTTGTATATGCTATTGTGTATTATAATGTAATATATTATCTAATTTTACATTATAGATTATATTATAAATATATTTATATAAATGTGTACAACTACCACCAAAATCAGGAAACAGAACTGTTATATCACCCAAAACAACAAATTAATGCCATCCCTTTATACTTACACCTTCTCCCCACCCACAATCCCTGGAAACCACTAATCTGTTCCTCATCACTGTAGTTTTGTCTTTTCAAGAATATCATAACAAATGAAATCATAAAGTATATAACCCACTGAGACTTGTTTCTTTCACTCTTAGTGGGTTATGAGAGTCAACCAAGTTATTTCATGTATCAATACTCTGTTCCTTTTTACTACTGACTATTCCACTTATAGGTGACCCTTAGTTTGTTTATTCATTCATTCTTTGAAAGACATTTTAGTTATTTTCAAGTTTTGATGATTATGAATAGAGCTGCTGTAAGTGGTCATGTAAAGGTTTTTGTGTGAATAGAAGTTTTCAGTTCTCTAGGGAAAATAGGAGGGGGATTTCTGGGCCAAATGATGAGTGTAGGTTTAACTTTTATTTAAAAACTGCCAAATTGTTTTCTAGAGTGGCCCTGTCATTTTGCACTCCCACCAGCAATGGATGAGAGATCTAGTTTCTCCACATCCTTAATAGTATTTGATATTTTCTTTTTCTTTTTTGCCATTCTAATAAATGTGTAGTGGTATCTCATCATGGTTGTAGTATTTACTTTGCTAATAGCTGTCCTTATAACCTATTTGGGGTCCTGGAGTTATTCTGCTTTGGGGGCATAACTCTTTAGTTGCTAGAAGAAGCAAATGTTTAGCAGGGTCCCAGAGAAGGGGCCAAGATAGGAAGAGAGGTGGGGTAAGGTGGCTCAGGATGATAACTATTTACAACCACTATGAAGTATTTCTATATTTTAACAACTGGTATAGCCAAACTAGTCAAGACCAGTTGAATATAAGTCCTGGATCTTGCAAAGGAACACAGAAGGTGTGACCAGAGTGGTAGGCAGAGGTTTTCATGCCATAGAAACCTTAAGGGTTAATTGTGTCCCATGCTGCTGAGATAAGGCCATATGGAGACCTTGACAAGAGGTCAAGAGAAACTTCCATGGAAAGATGGGGGTGAAATCAAATTCTAGTACATTGAAGGGTAAATGATACCACTCTCTGAGAAATTTGGTTATGAGCAAGAGTAGAGAAATGAGGCAGCGGGTATAAGAACTCATGAAGAGATAGGAAAAAGTGTTCATGTGCCAGTGAGAGCAATACAGGGAATATGGGCTGTTGATGCAGGATTGAGGGGTTAACCAAGGGCACCCTGTTTTAAGATGGAAAGAAATGAAGTAGCATCAAGAGCTCATCAAAAGCTAGCTAGAGGCAAGCTGGCATATCGGTTTGGTGATAGCAGGATGAAAGTTCGTACCCTTATCAGACAGCTTCTATTTTCTTAATAAAGTATAAGCTAAGCTCATCACCCACAGCCTGGGAGATGAGGGGGAATTTCTGGAGCAGAACAAGCTTCTACCTAACCTCTTGTAAATTCTTACACAATGAATCCCTTTATTGTATTCTTTTTATCTCTATTTCTTTTCACTTTTGTCTTTGTTCATTTATTTTGAATTCATGCCACTGAGGAAGGATTCAGGAAGGGATATGTGGATATATTTGCACCAGACAGATAATCAGGATTCACTTAGCTTACCAATATTTCCATATTTCCTAGGAAATCAGTCATGGGGTTTGGAATAGTTGATGAAGGAGCCAGATTGATAGTGAAAAAAGTACACAGACATAATATGTAGTTTGGAACTTCAATGGAATGTTTGCTGCCTGCTGAAATTTGGAAATGATAGCATCTGCTTTGCTAATATGATTTCTACTTAGACATATCTTCGTTTGCCCATACATTTTTTTTCATGCTAATTAGATTGTGTACATGGAATTTGTCCATGCTTTCCATCAGGAGCCTTCTCTTTGCTTTATAATTGCAAAATGTGTCAAAACTCTGATTTCTCTTCTACTGAAAGGAACAGTTCCAAAATTTTTTTTTAATTATATCCACACATTTAGAACCAGATTTTGACTGGGTCAATCAATTATGTTATAGGAGTGTCAATTTTATTTGCAAAACTGTAACCACTAACAGCCTGAAGGCCATGACAGGTTTCTCTTGTGGGTTTTTCTTTTAAGTTATAGATTCTATATTGAAATAATATATTTTGTCTGCCTGTATTTGAAAAATATCAAAGGAAAGGAAATTATCTCACAAGGAAGTACTGTAAGTGATCGCATTTAAGTGAGATTAAGACTCAAAGAACAGCAACAAAGGGCAAAGTATTTAACACTAAGGAGAAGAAAAGAAATCAGACTGACATAAAGATTTTTCAAGATAATAGAGTTACCTTACAGCAGAATGTGTCTTTAAGGAGGTGTGTAGCAGCATTTTTAGTAAGAGAGCAGATAATCTGGAAAAGTAATGTGTTCTCTTGACATATACATCAGCAAGGCTGAATGTTGAATTGCATTGATTTCTGTGTCTACCTTTGGTGGAACAGCTTTTCATTTGGGTTTAATGCAATCTGAATACAGGAAAAGGAATCATTGCCAAGATTAAATCTCTATGGCCACAGGTCACAGCAGGAGGTGTGAATTCAGTGAGGTTTGAAATTTCAATGTACTCGTCCTAATTGTGTAACTTTGCTTTGTCAACACTCTGTATCATGAGCACCAACTACACTTACCCTTTCTAAATCTTTTGCCTATTCTTGATATCTTGACCTTTAAAACCATAGCTTAGTTCTTTCTCCCCAGGGCTAGTGATGTAGACCAGTGAAAAAAGTCTACCGATCATCTGAGATGTAAATGTGTCATTGGTTATGGATGAACTGCCTCTTAGGTAACCACTCTAAATTAAGCTAGGCAAGACTATTCTCTGGCAACATAGCAACACTTGACTCTCAGTAGATTAACACAACAGAGGTTTGCTTCTTGCTCATGCAACTGAAGTAACGAGAAGAGAGTTCAAGAAGGAGATGCAGAGCTTTTCACTGCCTCTGCCCGGAAGTGACAAATGCATCTCACATTGTCTAGACAAGTCACAGTGCATTGTCTACCTGTACAGGGGCAAACAGGTAGTCTTCCATGTGCCCAGCTGAGCACTAGAAGTTTCTATCACAAATTTTCTTTCTGCTAGTAATATATAATAACATATGTATCTATGGTGTATAATGTATATGATATTCTAATTTTATAATTGACTTAGTTTAAAGGTTCTCCAAGCCTAGAATTGCAGGTCTATCAGGATTAAATATTGTTTGTGCTGTTAGATGTTATCAAGGGATAAATTTGTTATTATTATTCTGTTTGAGGATAGTTTCTTTAATCTGTTTTACAAAATAGTTTTAGCTCACATGTATTATTAAAACTAAGTTTACCAAAAATATGAAATCTTCGGAATTAATCCGGCAAATACTCAAAGGAAGATTCCTTAGTGCATTTTCAGCATATAAAAAATTAGGGGAGAGGAGGGGAAGAAAACGGAGATGATAAAAGGAAGTAAACAAGTTAAATTCACAACAAGATGATTACGGAGCTCTGGGAATATCATTTTCTCCTTCCCTTCTTCCTTTCCTTTCTTTTTTCTTTCCTTCGACAAATGTTATTCAGTCTCTGACGTATGCTACAAATTCTTCCAGGCACCAAAAAGATGATCATAAACAAGGTAACCATTGTCCCTGTATTAGTTAGGGTAACACTGGATACTCTCACAGATCTATTCCTAAATCTCAAGGGCTTAAAACAATGGAAGTTTCCTTTTAATTCCTGTACAGTCCAAAATGTGTGTTTCTGAGCTGAGTGAGGATGTTTCCAATCAATCATTCAGGGACTAGCCTCCCTCACTTACATGACTCCATCAATTCAACCTGTGGCTTCCAAAGCACTGAATGGCAACAAGCCCGCAGCAGAAGAAAGCCCCTGGAGGATCCCATGGAGGGCAGTTCCATAGGCCCAGTCTAGCAGTGCTGTACACCAGCCCCAAGTCCCAGTGACAGTTAAGGTCAGAAGAGACTTACAGGACAGGGAGAAGTAGGCTAAAGGAGTCCTCTTTTGGCTTGACTAATGACTGTGGTCAAAGCCTACCAAGTTAACAGTCTTATAACTACAGGACATCTAACAGCACAAACAATATTTAATCCTGATAGACCTGCAACCTTCCTTAGGTGAACAAAAATCAAAATTTCATTCATTCATGTATACAAATAATTATTGAGTGCCTTCTCTTCCAGGCACTTTTCTCAGTATACAGGAATACTGCAGTGAACAAAACAGAAAACAGAAAAAATCCTTCCCTCATAGATCTAGTGGTAAAGTTTAAAATACCTTTAGTATGTTACTTTTTTTTTTTTTAAACAGAGTCTCACTCTGTTGCCCAGGCTGCAGTGCAGTGGCACAATCTTGGTTCACTGCAGCATCAACCTCTCAGGATCAAGCGATTCTCCTGCCTCAGCCTCCTGAGTAGCTGGAATTACAGATATGTACCACGAGGCCCTGCTAAATGTTGTATTTTTAGTAGAGATGGGATTTCACCATGTTGGTCAGGCTTTTCTTGAACTCCTGACCTCAAGTGATCTGCCGACCTCAGTCCTCCAAAAGGCATCTGCACCTCCAAAAGTGCTGGGATTACAGGCGTGAGCTGCTGCACCCAGCCAGCGTTTTAGTAGTACTAACCAAAAATTCTACTTACAGGCCCAGGACCTTAAGAAAATATTGCATTTGTACACTTGTACATAAGAAACCTTGTACAAATGTTTATTACACTATTGTTTGTAAAAGCAAAAAACTGGAAACAAATGTCCATCGATAGGAAAAATGGGTAGAGTATATTCGTTCAATATAATACTATAAAACTCAACTGAATAAACTTGAGCTGAAACCATCAACATGAATAAATCTCAAAACATAATGTTACATGAAAAAGCAAATTTTAGAATGATTACTCCTAGACGAGGGCTACATCTAAGTAAGTTTTAAAAACTTGAAGACACTGTGCATGCAAGTATTAGTATTTATGGATGCAAATACTAATATATCAAAAGTTAAAAATGGCTGAGCATGGTGGCTCACACCTCTAACCCCAGCACTTTGGGAGGCCATGGCAGGATGACTACTTTAGACCAGGAGTTTGAGACCAATCTGGGCAACATGGTGAGATCTTATATCAAAAAATAAAAAAATAATAACAGGACATCGTGGCACATACCTGTAGTCCCAGCTATTTAGGTGGGTGAGGTGAGAGGATGGCTTGAGCCCAGGGTATTGAGGCTACAGTGAGCCATGATTGTGCCACTGCACTCCAGTCTGGGTGACAAAGAGAGACCTTGTCTCAAAAAACAACACCAACAACAAAAAAGTTAAAAACGTGCATGGGGATGATAAATATACAATTCAGAATAGAGGTTATTAATTTCTGAGAAGGAAGCAATATAGGCAAATCAAATCTACAGCAGGTCTCAGGTGGATCTATAAAATATAATTTCTCTTGGAAAATTCTGAAGCATGGCTAGGCACAGTGGCTCACGCCTGTAATCCCAGCACTTTAGGAAGCCAAGGTGGGTGGATCACTTGAGGTCAGGAGTTTGAGCCCAGCCTGCCCAACATGGTGAAACCCTGTCTCTACTAAAAATACAAAAATTAGCTGCTTGTGGTGGCAGGTGCCTGTAATCCCAGCTACTCAGGAGGCTGAGGCATGAGAATTGCTTGAACCAAGGAGGCAGAGGCTGCAGGGAGCAGAGATTGTACCACTGCATTCCAGCCTGGGTGACAGAGTGAGACTTTGTCTCAGAAAAAAAGAAAATTTTGAAGCAAATAAAGTTTGATTGGGTAAAGCTGGACCAAATATATGCTTGTTCAACATACCATACTCTATTTTTATTATTGCCTTTAAATGTTTCTGGTACCTTCTTTAAATAAACACAGTTCCTTCTCTGCTCTTCTGACACAGTTTGGCTGTGTCCTCACTTGAATCTCATCTTGAATTGTAGCTCCCATAATTCCCATGTGTCATGGGAGGGACCCAGTGGGAGATGATTGAATCATGGGGGTGGGTCTTTCCCATGCTATTCTTGTGATAGTGAATAAGTCTCATGAGATCTGATGGTTTTATAAAGGGAAGTTCCTCTGCACACACTCTCTTGGCTGCTGCCATGTAAGACGTCCCTTCGTCTTCTGCCATGATTGTGAGGTCTCTCCAGCCATGTGGAACTGTAAGTCCATTAAACCTCTTTCCTTTATAAAATATAATTTAATTATATATTTTATTTTAAAAATTAGTCTCAGATATGTCTTTATTAGCAGCATGAGAATGGACTAATACAACTTCCCACACCTCTCCACTCCAACGGACATCCTGCTTATTACCTTACTAATACCTCAATTGCTCGTCCTGCCATGGGGAGACATTCTCCTTTCTTGTCTCTTAGGTGACGCACCTGAGGTGGTGAAGAAAGGCTGTAGTGGGAGAGACGGGAGCAGAGCATAGGCATCAGGCTACCACGTGGGGAAGGAGTGGTAGGTAAAGACAGGTTCAGGACAGCTTACCTCACCTGTCTCTTTTGGCAAGCACTGCTGCCAAGCAGGTCTTTGGTGCATGTGTCATCCAGAACTCAACTCCCAGGACCCTTCTATAGCTCTTCTAATGGGGAGGAACCCCCATGGCTTTTATTATTTTGAAGAGAATTCAACAAGCTCAAACTTTTGTGGCTTTAAGAGTAGCGATACATGTGCTTTCTATCTTTTCTTTGGACGGATGCGAGACTCTTTAAGTCACCTTGGCCAAGCAGCCTAATTCTTCTAACAGCAAAGAACTTTTAACTGCACAAGTTTGGCTCCCTGATCCCTATCATATAACTACTCTCTGCTAGTGCTAAACCTCTTTGAGCTGAAGACATCAGAAGCACAAGCCAGAGAGCCAAGTTAATTGTGTGGGCAAATGTCGTTTACCAGCTCCATCTCCAGCTCCGGCTCCAGCTCCAGGCATGTAGACCTAAACTAGGATAGACCAAGGTGAGTTTTAGTCCAAGATGCCTCTCAGTAGCATAGCCCATAGGTTATGTTCTCAATCTCTCTCTCTCTCTCTTTCTCTGTTTTGTTTGTTTGTTTGTTTTGTTTTTTGTTTTTTTGAGACAGAGTCTCACTCTGTCACTCAGGCTGGAGTGCAATGGTACAATCTTAGCTCACTGCAAACTCCACCTCCCAGGTTCAAGCAATTCTCCTGCCTCAGCCTCCTGAGTAGCTGAGACTACAGGCACCTGCCACCACACCCAGCTAATTTTTGTATTTTTAGTAGAAACGGGGTTTCACCTTACTGGTCTCGATCTGCTGACCTCAAGTGATCCACCTGCCTCGACCTTCCAAAATGCTGGGATTACAGGTGGGAGCCACCACACCAGGCCTGTGTTCCCTCTTGATTGTGCTTTAGGTTTTTTTTCAAGTTCATTGTAAGTTTGTTTCCTCACTTCATCTCATTTGATAAGAAACTAGGCTTTCTCTAAATCACTCTGTCCCAGTATTCTCTCCCATGGGACTTCATTTTATTCTTTTTCTCTCTCAAGAAGAGAGGAGTGGGAGTGTGGGGCAGGGGGCAGGGGACACAGTGGGGAGGGATGACTCTGTCCTCAGTGCTTGTTCCAGAGCACCACACATCCCCATTTGTTCCCACCGCCTGCCTTTAACACGTTACTCCAATCATCTCTTGTGCATCATAGATCCACTTTTGCCTTCCTAAGATGACTTTAACACTTGGGATTTCTTTCTGCCCGAATTCTAGTAACGAACCACTGTGGTGAAAGCCTGCCCAGTAGGTCGTCTTGTCACTCCAAGACCACAACCTCCTAACCACTCACCACCCTAGGGACTGTCCCTAAATTCACCTGTGTGACTGAAGCCCTGGCTCCAGGAGGGTCATCTCCTGCCTGACCTTCCCTAGTCGCGAAGGCTCGAGGTGGTTTGTAATTCTCAGTAGAAAGTGACACAAGCAGGCCCTCTACAAGTAAGCCTGGGCAGCTTGGCTGGACTTCCTCTGCCTACTCACGTTCAAAGCTGCACCCAAACACCTGCCCCTCCCCAGTGTGCCTGACTATCAAGGCCTGGGGCACCTGGTGGACCCACCCACAGCTTAGGGGGCTCAAGTCCTGACCTTCAGCCATTACCAAGGTTGGCAGCAACTAGACTCCTTCACACTTTGCGTAGACAATCTGGCCCATTCTGATGTTACTAAACTCCTTTCCCAACTTGGACTTCTGGATTCGCTGAATTAACAACCAAGCCTCCACCCATTCCTTAAGCTCTGAATTTAGGTAACAAAGCACAGCTAAAGAAACTACAAGAAACAATTTATAAACTAAACCAATTCTCAGCTCTTGACAATTTCCTTTGCTAATTTTCTGTATTTCTTTAATGAACTTCTAATGTTCTTACCACAGTAGCCTTTCTGGACCTTCCCTGCTCTCTTCCAGCCTCCATCTTTCCTTCCACCCAACCTTGCTCCTCCCTGCAGACCTTGCCATGGAAAGCCTGAAACTGGGTGAATTGTGGGCCCTGGCATAAATACCCCCCCCACCTCATTCCCCATCACCTTTATCTATTTTTATTTCTATGTCTGTTCTATCTCCTTTTCTTGTAGTATTAGAGGAAGAGATTTTCCTATTACTTCCTGGAGTTAATTAATCTACCTGTGATCTGAATTTCTTCACACCTGAGCTAAGAGATTTTACTCCTGTGGCCTGTCATTTTTCATTAGTTCTTTGTGTTTTTCTCCCTGAAACAAATGTATGAGTTATTACACTGTGCTAGGTACGGTGGATACAATGATGAACCAAATATAACCCTTGCCAGCAGTCTAGTAGGGGAAGATGGTAACATGCTAATTCCCTGACTATGTTATAAATCAGCATGACACAATGACAAATTGTTCTGCAGGTGGTTACTGGAAGAAGCAATTATTCTGATTGCGGATTTTTATTTCCTCTACTGCTTCTAAGCCAATTTCCCCATTTCAGCAGCAGAAAGAATAGAAAGAAAATTCATGCACACATACTCATTAAAATATTCACCCATTCAGAAAATATTTACTGAGTGCCTACTATGTACCAGCACTATGTAGGGTAATGGAGATACCCTAAGAAACTGTGCTCATGGAGTTTATAGATAAATGAAGATGGCAAGTTTTAATAACACAAAGAAGTATGAGCTAAAAACGGGCCACACTGAGTCATATGAGAATGTATAACAGAGGATGTGGTCTGATCCCAGAAAGCAGGAAAGCCTTCTCAAGACCTGGGATAATGGAACTGAAACTGAGAACTGAAGGATGACTGCTGGTTATCGAGGCAAAGATGGGAAGGAATGAGCATTCCCTGAATGGGGCGAGAGGGAGGAGGGTCTCATGGACCAGCTTAAGAGCCTGTGTGTATTTATTCTAAGGGCCATGGAGCTGCTGAAGGCCTTTATGTAGAGGCAAGACATGATCAGATGTGCACCCTAGCTGCAGTGTGGAGGGGTTTGGATAGGTTCTGGGGAAATTGAAAGAGCAGTAGAGTTGGATTCTGGAGTTATAAGTCCTAACATCAAATCCTATGAGCCCAAAGATCTTAAGCAAACTCTCTTTCTTTTCTGAGGCTCCGTTTCTGCCTTAGGACACCATGACAGTTGAGAGAGAATGTGAGTGACTAGCTCCTGGCTCACAGGAGGTCTTCAGCCCATTTGTTTAATTCCTTATCTTTTTTTTGTATTTTCTAAGCCTCTTAGCCATTATTTCCTTGACAGGCAAGAGACGTGGGCGTGAGTGTAGACTGTGACGCCCACAGCATTTTTGTAGCTAGTTCTTTCTCTGCTCAGAAAGGACATTCTGGCACACTTCCAAGGCCCAGAAATGAAAGAGTCATTTTAATTAGAACACTTTCTTTTTTCTAATTTGCAAATTGCAGTCCTCAAAGACTAACTTAGCAGAGCTGACATGGCCTCCTTGACCTACATTATAAGTAATGAGCTCTTGATCTAAGAATTAATGCAGTCTCTATCATGAGTTGATTGGCTTGTTTGAACAAAAGTGCTACGTTTTCAAAGCCCTGGCTTATTCAAGACTTTCAACTTTCTGTTGAAAAGTGGTTGGAACTAGGAATTTTAATTGCTCCATTCCTTCTCTTGTCATGATTGGTTTTTATTAATGGGTTTGTCAATTAACAGGTTACACTAATAAGTGGCAAGGATGGGATTCAAGTCAAGGAATCTGGCTTCAGAGTCAACTTTGTCATGCCACTCTATGTGTCACTAATCAGTGCAGGCTCAGGAGGAGAAGGAGAAAAAATAACCTTTGTTTTCACCTTTTCATTAGAGGAAAAGATAAAGACATCTTCACTATTGTCTTTTCTTGAGATGGGGGCTTTGTCTGTCACCCAGGTTAGACTACAGTGGAGCAATCATAGCTCACAGCAGCCTTGAACTCCTGGGCTCAAGCGATCATCCTGCCTTGACCTCCCAAGTAGCTTGGACTACAGCTATGTGCCACTGTGTCTTGCTAATTGTTTAAAATTTTTGCAGAGATAGGGTCTCCCTATGTCATCCGGGCTGTTCTTGAACTTCTGGCCTCAAGCAACCCTCCTGTCTTGGCCTCCCAGAGTGCTGGGATTACAGGTATGGGCCACTGTGCCCAGCACATCATCCTTTCTCATAGATTTTAAAGGCACATGAAAGTCTCAGAAGCACAGGGAGCTCATTCAAACATATGGCTTAGATTTAAGGGATTTCTGACCTCTTCTTTGTGTGTAGGACTAAGATGGTGACAGTCTCCCCTCTCCACCTTGAAAGATATCACCTCCTTTTGGAGTCTAGTTTGGGATGACTTGTGTCCTCCTCAAAATCCACATACTAGAGTCCTAACCCCTAGTACCTCAAAATGTGACTGTATTTGGCCAGAGGGACTTTGCAAAGGTAATTAAGGTAAAATGAGATCATTAGGTAAAGTTATATAGGGCCTTTAAAGAGATAACTAAGGTAGCTAGGCATGGTAGCTCACATCTGTAATCCCAGCACTTTGGGAGGCTGAGGCGGGTGGATCACCTGAGGTCAGGAGTTCGAGACCAGTCTGGACAAACTGGTGAAACCCTGTCTCTACTAAAAATACAAAAATTAGCCAGGCGTGGTAGCAGGTGCTTGTAATCCTAGCTACTCTGGAGCCTGAGGCAGGAGAATTGCTTGAGCCTGGGAGGCAGAAGTTGCAGTGAGCTGAGATCATGCCACTGCACGCCAGCCTAGGTGACAGAGCGAGACTCCGTCTCCAAAAAAATAAATAAATAAAATAAAACAAATAAATGAGGTCACTAAGGTAAAATGAGTCATATTGGACCCGAATCCAGCATGACTAGTGTCCTTATAAAGAGATTAGAACACAGGCAACACAGAGACTGAGGGGTGACTCTGTGAAGACATAGCAAGAAGGCAGCAAGCCCAGCAGAGAGGCTTCAGAAGAAACCAAACCTGCCAAAGCCTTGGACTTGGCCTTCTTGTCTCCAGAGCTGTGAGAAAATTGTTGCTTAAGTCACCCAGCCTGTGGTGTTTTGTTATGGAAGTCCTAGCAAACAAATACAGAACATAAGAAGCTCTACCAAATCCATGTAAAATGAGGACGCTTAATTAAGCTTCCTTGCTTCCCTGCTCATATAGAATCTTTTGGACTCTAACGGTGACAATTCTCTCTGTTTTGTGAATGAGGCTGTTTACTGCTTCATAATCAACGTGTATCTCTACAGCTGTCAACTCAACATTTCAGTTTCATGTTTATTGGCCATCTTGATCATTTGGAGTCTCTATCTCCCTTCCTTCTCTCTCATTTCTCTTCCACAGATAGACAAGCTAGCACTTTGGCAGTTAAACTGCTTGGAGTATATAAAGTATTAATTCAGCAGCTGAACCCCTTTATTATTTTGTCCATATGTTTTTGCAAGGTCAATGGTTTTTACCATTTACCATACTCAAGGCTGTAAACCATTTCTCCAGGAATCTGACTTTCAAAGGTATGGGCTTTAAATGAAGATTGCCCTTGTAAAAGGATCTCATAAAAACCATCTGTATGTACTCTTAACTTCCAAGGTGGTATGTCGGCCAGGACTCTGCAGCCTGTAGGAGAGGGTGGGGCCACCTCTCTTTAAAGAGCCAAAGAGGTTGGTTCCATTGTCCTACCAGGTTCCCTGGCATTCAGATTTATTTCAGCCCCAGAGGGCAGCCATGAAGCTTGGGCTCACCCTGGCAACTAACCATGGCAGAAGCTTCAGGAGAATGAATTAGAAGCTGTCTGTCCTGGCTTTTTGAAGTCTTTGGATGTGCACAGGCTCCTTGTTTTTAGGTTTGGGCAAGCCAGGGATGCTGACAGGTTGGTCGGTGGAGCGCTGAATAGGCAAAGGTAGAAGGTGAATTTTCATACTGCTTCATTTTTTCAAAAATCTAGCCAGGAGACACTCTATGGCCAAACCTAGCTGTGAGTAGGCATCACCTGACAGCAGAGGCTTCCAACTGGAGGCCCACTTGGCCACTGCATCAGGCTCCCGCGCAGTGTGAGATGCGAGCTTCTGCCTGGGGAACAGACACCATGTTGTCCTTGTTCTAACGTACAGCCATTCTTAGGGAGGTGAGGGATAGGTGTCTACTTTGTTCATTCACATTATTCAACACATTCCCTACTGAGCACCCATGTTGTGCCGGGTATGACATAAGGTGTGGCAGAACAGCAGTTAACAGACAATCTTAGTCCCTGCCCTTGAGGCTTCACAGTGTAGTTGTAAAGGAAGCAAAGGTTGTGTTTCCCTCCCCAACTCAAACTCTGTAGCTCCCTCTTCTTTGTCCTTTCCTCCATTCACTTATCCCCTACACACTCCTAACTCCCAGAGTTTTGCATCCTAGAAAGAAGGCTGCAGGAAGAGAGTGATGTTTATCCTAGGACATGAATCCTTAATGGTGGAATTTTATCATCTGACTAGAAGATATTTTATAATAAATGAGCATCTTGCGGCCCTGCCAATGCAGGGATCCTGAATCCTTTGCTTACGATGAAATCTGAACAGTAAGCTGCAGTACCCTGGAGGCCACATGGAGGGCACATGAAGTGTGTCCCAGGGTACAGAGAACTGCAGAGTTAGAGAGGGACCTCCAGGCTTGCAAATCAGCAGTGCATTTTGTCATTAGCAAATCAACAGCTGAGTGGCACTGAATTTCTCTGCAGAGGCTCTTAAGCACCTAGCTTAGTTCCTACTTCCTGCAAAGAGATTTATGGCCCTCTGTAACAGAGGAATAAGAGGCCTGCTGGCAAGGAGCCCTAGAGAGAGAGTGGGGTTTGCAGAGGATACACTGACCAAATGTAATTGCTGGAAGCTGTTGGTCCCAGGGCTGCCATCCCTAAGATTTAACCCCTAATTCTTCAGGTAGTATATGGTACAGGTGACAAGTGTTCACCTGAGACACAAACTTGAGAATTTAGTAGCTGTCACTACACAGTTTAAAGGCTTTTCTTCCATTGCAGGACAAACTAACCATTTCACTTGCCAAGACTTGAATGATTTAAGCTTCATTATTAAATACTGTTTAGCAATCCTTTTTAGCAGTATTGACAGTATTTCTTTGAAACTTCCTTTGTCAGCTTTAACAAAAACCTCATCAGATCTTACTGAAAGGATTGACATCTGGGTATTTATTTGGTAATCCAACATTGTATCAACTCAGAAGACAAAGAAGCTTGAGCTTGTCTTGGAAACTTAAGACAAAGTTATACTTGGGCATCTCAAAAGGCAGAAGAAAATGGCAAGTAATGCAGTGCCAAGATTGAGTAAGAAGTAGGCATGGCCCTTTGTTAAGTCTGACCTTAGCCAGATGCATGGTATTGGGAACTTAACTCATTTGTTGAATGAATAAGTGATGGCCCAATAAAGGAAACTGGTTAGTGCTAAAATGATGAAAAGGTCGGAAGTATAAGATTTAGTTACAGTAATGCATGGTGGCTCACGCTTGTAATCCCAGCACTTTGGGAGGTCGAGGTGGGTGGATCATGAGATAAGGAGTTCGAGACCAGCCTGGCCAATATGGTGAAATCCTGTCTCTGCTAAAAATAAAAAACAGCCAGACGTGGTGACACCCACCTATAGTCCCACCTACTCGGGAGGCTGAGGCAGAAGAATTGCTTGAACGTGGGAGGCAGAGGTTGTAGTGAGCCAAGATTGCGCCACTGCACTCCAGCCTGGGCAACAAGAGCAAAACTCCCTCTCAAAAAACAAACAAACAAATGAAATGAGAAAGGAGAAGAGCAGACAAAGTCCCCCCTTCCTGCCTCTTCTTGGCCCCCTCTCTGCCCAGTGCAACCTCCCTCCCAGGAGGGGGTGCTGCTTCCTTTATACATCTTATT
>CAUYLG010074477.1:0-41362 GCA_963573385.1 Cacajao melanocephalus | reverse complement strand
GTTGAACTAATTTACACTCCCACCAACAGTGTAAAAGTGTTCCTATTTCTCCACATCCTCTCCAGCATCTGTTGTCTCCAGATTTTTTAATGATCGCCATTCTAACTGGCATGAGATGGTATCTCAGTGTAGTTTTGATTTGCATTTCTCTAATGACCAGTGATGATGAACAGTTTTTCATGTGTTTGTTGGCCTCATGTATGTCTTCTTTTATAGTGTCTGTTCATATCCTTCGCATTTTTGAGGAACCATGAATCACCATTGTTTCCTCCTACTGCTTTGTACATCATGCATTAGACATCATGCAGTCTTCTGTAAGCAGTCAGACCAGAGAATGCATACATCTCTAATGGATTCCTTGGCTGAGAATGACAACTACCAACCCTCTTACCCACTGCTCTATTGCTCCCTACAGTCTAAGGCTGGCATATTGACAGCTCTTGTTGCATGAATAAATTTCAGAAATGGAGTTAGCTTTTTGTTGGCAACAACTAGCAATTAATTAGTTGCATGACCGTAAGTGTTTTTGCTGAGGACAAGCACATTTATTTTCTCCACATTTCAAGAAAGCCAGTGGCAAATGCTAAGGCAGTGGAGTCCAAAAGATGCAGACTGCTCGGTTGGCAAACGGACCTACAGGACTGATTTATTTTTCCAGCTGTCCTGAAATGGGTTATCTTAAGTGGAATATCACCCGTTAAACCATATGGAGCCCAGTGACTGAGGCTCTTAGTCGGACTGTGGACTGTATGATTTTCTAGATCAGCCCACACTCATAAACAGAGTGACCAGAGAGAAGGGGTGTTAACATGACGTACAAATTACCCCTACTAACAATCCCAGTTTAATTGGGTTTCCTGTATTTTTATGCCACAATTTAATTCTGATTTGGTCTTTTGGCTGGCAGCCTGTCTTTTGAAGGCTCTTAGAGATTTTCTTGCTAATGGCAATGAGACTGAGCTAGAACAAAGCAGATCACTGCAGCCTTTCCTGCTGCAAAATATAATCAACATGTCTTACATAATTCCCAAAGCTGCATACACAAGAAGAGCCAGATCTAAAAACTCATTGATACCACGAATCAAATGATCATTTAATCAGTCATGCCAGGACTCATGCTGGAGAGTAATAGCTGACTTCATCGGTCTATTGATGAAGCTTGCCAACATTTTTTTCCCCTAATTACTTTTCTTCTTTCAAATCTACAGTGAAGGATGATGATTTTGTGAAAAGCCACAGGCTTTCAAATGCTTTAAATACATTTTGATGTTGAAAAACACACCAAAATATATAAAAATAAAAGCACTTTTGAAATTTTGTTTGCTTTGCTAAAGAAGTAATGTCTTCCATAATGAAAAGAACTGTGATTTTTCCCAAGTGTGTTTGTAGGTGTTTATCCTCTCACTTTGTTCTGAGCTGCCAGGGTTGGCATTAGGGTTTTCTATGTCAGTGTAGAGCTTTGGAAAACTTAACCTTTTCCTTAACTGTGGATGAGGTTAGGCAGGGCTCTGTCTGTACTTGGCCACTACAGATATCTGGTACTAACAGCTAGATGGATGCTGGCAAACTCTTGTAAGCATTCTTCAAACTTGATAACCAACATCAAACTATAGTTAAGATCCTCACAGTCCTTTCAACTGAAAAAGGTTACAAAATGGTGGTTTGCAGATAGAAACTGGCCTGAACATACATTCCATTTGACCAGGACAAGTTTTAAAATGCTTTAATTTAGATGTAAATCCTTTTAAATGGACAATGTTCTCTACATTTTTAGTTCCTATAGTACTTACCCCTACTGTGGAACCTACAACTTGGTGCATTATTGTTTTGGGTCTGGCCTATCTAGGTATTTGAGCTTATGTTTATGATTTAGATATGTGATTCTCCTATGAAGTAAAACTAGTAAAAATACAAGCTTCTGAAGCTGGTAGAAAAACAGAAGCACCTGTTTCCAAGAAGTTAAAGATTTTAGGACTCATTTTTCCCCCAAATTTTATTTTTACAATTTTATGTATGTTTTAAAACATTACGTAAGTGTTTTTAAATTTTCTTTATGAAGAAAGAGACTCTTTAAGAAAATAGTTCAGTGTAACTTTACTATCTCAGAAAGCTCTTTCCCCAAAATATAAAAGCTGCAAATAATTTATTATTCTTCCAAGAATCTTCTTAAGACACCCATAAATTATGTAATAGGAGGCATCAAATAACAGTTTATGTCCTCTTAGAACTTTTCACTTCAACATTGTTGTCTTGCTGTATCTAAACAATCTTAAACTATTACTTCACTATCCTTAACCAATCCAAACCAAGCTCCTGCATTGGAATACCCACCACAAACAGATTTCAAAATCTTCAGTTTTCCAAGTTTGCTTTTCTCCTTCTGAGACACTGCTAAGACTTTCTTAAGGTAGTGGTCTCCCTGCCTAGGTAAGCAGGAAACCTAGTTTTGCCTTATAAAAAAGTAGATTTGATGATGTGTGGAGAATCCAGAATTTGACAGTGCATTTCACAATACTGTGACATTTCTCCTTTTGAACTTTAGTGGGTTCAAAGAATAAAGGATAGAGAACCAGTATCATTATAGATATACTGAAAGTATGAAACTAAGAAAGAAAGGCAGACATCATGGAATGCCAGAGTTGGAAGGGAGGTTAAAGGTTGTATCATTTTCCTTCATTATCTCTTCTTTTGACAATGTCTCCATTGCCCTCATGTGTTCTCCAGAGACTTGGTTTCTTTACTATTTATTCTTACAGACAAACCAGAAAAAAATGCCATATAATTGTTCAGACGTGAGTTGATGAGAATTAGCAATATTGTCACAAAGACAAACACAGAAAAGTAGGGGAAATAACAAACATTTTCAAAAAAAAAAAAAGAATCAGTGCACTTGATAATGAGTGGAAGAATGAGAACAAATTTAAAGATGATTAAGACTTCAGAGATTAAAAATCTAGGAAATGAAGATGGCAAGGTCAGAATGAGGGAAAACTGCCATGTTGTAATTATTTCATGAACACATTATAAACTTGGATATGACCCATTTTAGGTTTTGATTGATTATGTAAATGGAAATACCTTAAAAAACAAAATGAAACAATGGAAGAGTCAAAGTGAAAAATTGATACCTGGAAATCTTGTGAATGAATTGAGCTTTTTATGGGTATGGAAAGGGATGAATAGAAATCTCCTACTGAGAGTTAAAAATAATATTAAAAAAAAAAGGTAAAAAATAAGAGGAAGGTAGGAAGGAAGGGAGAAATGGTTGGAGAAAGAAAGACAACAAATGAGGAAAAAAAAGGAAAGGAGAGGGAAAAGAAAACATTTTAATGAATAAAAGAAAGTTAACTGAGTCAGAGAGGAAAAGGATCAAACCAAGATTTAAAATAATTTTTTCAGAAGGAAAGAGGTAGCCAACTTTCTGAAATAAAGGTGAAAAATATGTGATGGTAGAACTTAAAAAAACTTATTAAAATATTAATCTTTTCCAGAAAAAGAACAGTAAATAACTCTAGGGAGAATTTTAGAAGCAGTTGATAATAAAAGCCAGATTACAGAAGATGAATAATATTTGAATGTAAGTGAAAAATTAGGAAATGTGTCTGGATACTTTTACTCATCAAGAGTCTCTGCTGTATTTTAAAGCCAACAAACAAACAAACAAACAAAAACACCACAAAGGTATATAAAAGGGAAACAATAAAGCCTCAAGGTCAAATAAAAAACTCTAAAAGGAGAATCTGAACAAATAACTAATCATTTAGGTAAAAATATGTCCTCATCTGGTTTGTGTGTATATGAGACAGAGAGAAAGAGTGAAATAGAGAAATAAAACTACCATTTATGTGTTTTACCTACCTTTTTCTCATTCTTCCTAACGGTTGCATTCTCCCAGTTTCAGTAGGCAGTTTGTCTGGTTGATGAGGTCATCACCAGTTTTGATTTTATGGTCTTCCCTCTTTGCCGTCGTGTATTCTTCTGCACCTGCTTCCAGCACTTCCAGGGTCATGCACCCCCATCGCATTACAGATGGAATTCTTTTTTTAATGAACTTCCATGATATTCAAATCATTTTATCACATAGCAGTTTTTTCCTTGAAGCACCTACACAGAAAATTATAATGAGTTTCTTCCTAGGGAAAACTTCCCATTTAGTGAACTTTGCTTAGTGCCTGAAGTTTGAGTGGTTAATAATATTTTCCTCTGATGTCTTGAGAATCATTTTCTAAGAATTTTCTCTTAAAAACTCAGCAAAAGCAAAGCATTTCCTAAGGATAATAAGAGAAAGGCTGCCAGTGCAGTGCATTGTAATTCATAAAAATAGTGTGTAATACCCTGGTTTTTTACCATTTCTCACAGGGAATTGACTTCTACTTGTAGCACTTTCATTCCTTGATTTAACCAAAGTATTTCTTATTTTTCTTTATTTTAATGAAACCTAAATACTCACAATAGAATGTAAAATGCTGTTTAAGATACAAAACGGCAGGGCGTGGTGGCTCATGACTGTAATCCCAGCACTTTGGGAGGCCAAGGCAGGTGGATCACGAGGTCAGGAGTTCAAGACTAGCCTGGCCAACATGGTGAAACCCTCTCTCAAAAAAAAAAAAACATAAATTGGTTATATTGTGTATTCTGCCCCCCATATATAAGTGCATCCTTGAGGTTTTTGCTTTCTCTCCTTTAACGTGTGAGCACATGTGCTCCGTTTTCTAGGCAGTATTTCTCAAAGCGTGGTATATGAACTACCTATACTAAAATCACATGGCATTCTTTTCAGACCAAATAAACTAGGAATCTGCATCTTTAATAAGTAAATTCAGGTGATGATTAAACATTGAAGTTTGAAAAATTCTCTAGGAAAGAAATGCTACGTAAATAGTACCTGTATTTATATTTAATACAAAATCTATAGTTGAATGTCATTGTAAGGTACTCCTTGGTGGTTTGTAGATTTTTTTGTTGTATTTCTGGAGATGGGAGAGAGTTTCGGAGGAATGATGGTTGTGCATGGATGGAATGTGAGAGCAGGCAACCACTGAAGTCAGGCCTTCACACTTCCTGTATGGAAATCATCCTCAGGACTGCCCAGAGCATCACTGTTAGACTTTTAGTTTTCTCCTGCCCGAAATGACACAGAAGGCCTTGCATGTCCATGGCTAGTTTCCCGGCACTTAGGAAAAAAAAGGCCTAAATCTTTTTATTTCTCCTTACATATAAACACTAAAGAGTGACAGATCAAACTTTGATTTAAGGAAATTAGAAGAAGAAAAATATTGAGGTATTCAGTGCCAATTCAAAAGTATAAAATTATGAAATAAAGAGAGTTGATAGAGCTTGAGAGATCACAGCTGTTAATGGACAAGAAAAGAGCTTCCGTTATTTCTGAAAGTGCTTGTTGATAACAATATGAGGAACTTAACTAAGTTTAATGCATCTGGAGAAAAGAGAAAAAGATTTCTGCTCATGAGACCTCAGAATTGAAGAAATGCTAGTTTTGTAATATATTATCATGAATTGAGTGCTTATTCTTTCACGTGCTGTGTGAAGCACTTCACAGATATTATCCAATTTAATCTTCACAAATATTTGCTTGTGGAGCAAACATCATTATTTATATGTTACAGATAAGCAAATAAGACAGGAGTAAAGCATTTGCCCCAAGTTCACATTGGTACTGTTGGTGCTGAGTTTATAAGACTAGTAATCTAAGACAATATCCTAAACAGTGTCCTTCAGAGGAGAATCACTCTGAACTAAAGCTAAAAAAACAGGCTCCCCTTGAATACCAGATGAGGCTCTACTTGAGGTTAAAGTAGTATATATTTGGTGAAAGAAGACAGCTTCTCATAAGTCCAACTCTATCTCCATTTGGAACCTATTTACAAAAGCCCATGACCCATTGCTCTGTTTGTTGACTCATCTGGGTTACTGCTATTCTTTGATAGCCTTTCCAATACTATGTGCCTGCAGGAATCCCAGGAATCACAAAATGACACTGTGTCTAAATGGCTGATAGAGTGATAATATGGAAGGGAGCTTTATTCTCGTGTGCATAAAGAATTTTCCATCCTCTATCTCATTTGGCTATATCCCTTACCATTGGCAAGGCTCTTGTTCTGCCCTGTATTTTCATCTTCTGCCTCCTTAATCACCTGATTATTACCTATTATTCACCATGCACTCTCATTCTGAAGGTCCCAGCTCATTGATAATAAATGAAAATAAAATAACTGTTTCAAATTCTAATAATTTAATAGATCTTTTCCTTTGCCTATTTTATATTTTTCTAAAGGACATTATAAATTGTGTACCTATATTTTATATTATAATATATAAAATAAAAACAGCATTCTCTGTATAACTTCTACATGAATAAAAACTAAAAAGCATAATATATTCTCCAGTACCTTAATGTTGAAAAAAATTAATGAAAATTTTCTCAACAGACAAATGTTACTGTAGCCTATCTACAATCTATTTGTGGTTCATGAAAGAATTGTCAGTTAAAAATCAAACAACTGAAATTGTATTACATCAGTCCCCTTTTCAAAACTCTCTCTGATCAGAGCCCTTTTTTATTAAACAAATATATTCCCTATTCTCTCACCTTCTTTTTTCCACACTTGCCTCTTCAATCTCATTCTATAATTTAATGATTGGCCTAAGCTGTTACTACAAAATCATATACTGGGTCACTTAAATACCAGACAATTCTATTTTGTAATTCTGTAGGCTAGAAAGTCCAAGATTGAATGCTTGCAGATTGGGTTTCTGATGACAGCTCACTTTCTGGTGTGTAAATGGCTACATTCTCCCTTTGTCCACACATGGCAGGCAGACACACACACACACACACACACACACACACACACACCCCTCTGATTTCTCTTTCTTTTCTTATAAGGGCACTAATTCCATCATGGGACTCCACTGTCCCAACCTTATCTAAACCCAATTACTGCCTCAAAATCTCCCAATACCATGAGGGTAAAACTTCAACATATGAATTATGAAGGAACACAAATATTCATCTCATGCAATATAATTAGCTTACTCTCTGTACCACCCACTCTGTGCCCCTTCTCTTTCTGCCACATATCAACACTGTGCCCTGGACACATACAGAGTCAGCATCTGGAACATCAATTCCTTGTCCTGTTAAAGAGAAGTGAAAATACAAAATGACATTTACCACACTCTAGAACACACACTGGAATTTTTTTAACGTCTGAATCTTCAAAATCTGCTTTCTTCTCAAAGTTACTCAGAGTAAAAGAAAAACCTGTCAAGATTCTTCAAAAGAGTAAGAATAGAGAGAGTATTTATTTCTTGGATTTAAGAGAGATTATACTCGATCTCCTATCCCTTTATCTATAATATATACTCTTTTTTTTTACACTTCAGTGATTTTTAGTATATTCACAAGATTGTGCTATGCTATCACCACCACTATCTAATTAGAGACCATTGTTCTCACCCTAAAAAGAGATCTCATACCCATTACATTAAAGAGGTAAGAAAGTGAATCTTCCTTGGAGCATCCAGAAGAAACCATCTGTGCCAACATGTTGATTTTATACTGAATTTCTGACTTCTAGGACTGTCCCTCCCTGCTAGTCCCTAGCAACCACTGATACACTTTCTGTCCTTACGGATTTGCCAATTCTGCATATGTCATATGAAATAAACCATACAAATATATAGCCCTTTGCATTTGACTTCCTTCATTTAGCATAACATGTACAAAGTTCATTCATCCTGTAGCATGTACTAATATTTGATTATTTTTATGGATGAATATTTATTTGTATGCATAGATCACATTTTGTTTGTTCATCAGTCAATAAACATGTGAATTGTTATCATGTTTTTGGCCCTTATAAATAATGCTGCTGTAAACATCATGTGAACATATGTTTTCAGTTTTCTTGGGTATAGAACTCTAGGAGTGGAATGCTGGGTCAGATAACTGTTTAACTTTTTGAAGAACTGCCAAAGTTTTCCATAGAAATTGCACTATTTTATGCTCCAATTCTCAATATAGGAGGGCACCAATTTCTCCAGTCTCACTAACACAGTTTTAAAAATTATAACTATAGCCATCTTCACGTTAATGCAGTAGTATATTGTTGTAATTCTGATTTGCATGCTCCTAATGACTAATGGTGTTGAATATATTTTCATGTGCTTATTGGCCATTTCTGTGTTTTTGGAGGAACAGCTATTCAAATTCTCTGCCCATTTTTAAGTTGAGTCGTTTATCTTTTCATTGTTAGTTTTTAAGAGTACCTTATATTTATATACTAGACCTTTATCAGATATATGATTTTCAAATGTTTTCTTCTATTCTTTTTTACTTTTCTCATAGCATCCTTTGACACAACAAGTTTTTGAGTGTGATAAAGTAAAATTTATTTTTTATTTGGTTGCTTATGCTTTTGGTGTCATGTTTCAGAAACTATTGCCTAGAGTCACAGAGGTTTACATTTATGTTTTCATCTGTGAGTTTTATACATAAAACTTATATGTAGGAATTTAAAATCCATTTTGAGTGAATTTTTAAACATCATTTAAGATGAGAAGTCCAATTTTATTCTTTTGCATGCAAATGTCCAGTTATCTCCACCTACCTGTTTAAAAAAATTCCTCTTTCTACTTTGAATGGTCTTGGCACCCTTATTCAAATTCAATTGACCATATAAATAGGAGTTTATTTCTGGAACCTTGATTCTTTTCTGTTGATCTGTATATCCATGACAACACTATGTTGTCGTGCATACTGAAGCTTTTAGTTTTTATATTAGAAGATATGAGTCCTTCAACTTTGCTCTTTTTCAATATTGTTTTGGTTATTCTGTTTTTTTTTTTGCTTTTGTTTTTTTTTTTTAGTTTCCAGTTACAATTTCTAATCAGCTTTTCAGTTTTTGCCAGAAAGGCAATTAGAATTTTGATAAGGGATGCATAAGTTTTGAAGATCAGTTTGAAGAATACAGTAATGAGTAATGTCCCCACTCAAATATGTCCATGTCTGAATCCCCAGAACCTATGAATATGTTGCTTTCCATGGAGAAAGGGATTTTCTAGCTGTGATAAAGTTAAAGATCTTAAGATTTTCCAGGATTATCCTTGTGAAATTAAGGTAAACATAGTGTCCTTATATGACAGGGGAAGCAAGATTTGACTATAGGAGAAAACAGTGTGATGATGGAAGCAGAGAGTGGGGTGATGTGACTACAGGCTAAGGCACACTGACATACTCTATAAACTTAAAGAGGCAAGAAACTGAACCTTCCCTGGAGTCTGCAGAAGAAACTGTAGCTGCCAACATGTTGATTTTGTGCTGCATTTCTGGCCTTCAGGACTGTAAAATAATAAATTCGGGTTGTTTTAAAGTACTAAAGTTGTGGCAATCTGTTAGTGCAGCAACAAGAAAACTAATACAGAGAGTATCACCATGATAACAGTACTCTCTTCTAATCCACAAGAATGGAATATTTTTATTTACTTTTTTCCAGTAGTGCTGAATAACTTTCAGTGTACAGATCTCACATTTCTTCTGTTAAGTTTATTCCTAAATATTTTATTCTTTTGTATGCTATTTTAAATGGGTATTTTCTCTTCATGTTCATGTTGTTTACTGCTAGTATATAAAAATACATTATTTTCATTCGGTGTACTGATGTTGTATTACACAATAGATCTCTAACTTATCCTTTTGACTTTTGGCTTAAAAAGTTATTCCAAAAATGGCCTAAGTAATCCAGCAGCCAGTGTTTCCCTTTGTCTAGAGGACTCACAGTGACATCAGTTGGCTGCGTACTTACAATTATTTTGTACACACGCACAGAACTATAAGCTGATTTTGCATGTGACTTTGCCAAAAAGTTAAAATAATACTTACGATCTGAATTTTAATATACTCTGGATGTAAACTGTCTACCCCTTATAGTAATAAAGAAAATAGTAGTACTTCTATGTAAATAAAAAAAAATACCCATTCCTTTTTGTGCTTTAGACTAACTTCTCTTCATTCATAGAAGCTCCATAACTTTGCCATATTCGTTCAAATATTCCAAAGGATACCATCTGGAGAGAAAAGAGAAGCTCAAAAAAATCAACCAGGGGAATCATGAGCATTGTCAGTCCTTGGAAAATCAAGTCCTGAAAGTTACAAGCAGGCCTCAGAGAGCTGCCATTCCCCCTACAGCTGGCATTTGGAGAACATGGCCATCAACAGACATGATAGCTGATGCTGCAGGACTAGAATATTTTTATTCCAGGGTAGACAGTTTTAAACCTTCAGACCAAAGAGAAAAAAAGTCAACTTTGCATATATTTTCATTACAGCCGTGGAAAGCTTTGCATTCCACACCTTGTCAGAGTTAACAGGTACAGAACTGTCCTTGAATCTAATTTTCATTCCAACAGAAATGTGAGAAGTGAAATCACTGCAAAGAAAGAAAGGAAAAGAAAAAAGGTGTCTTTACTTTGTGATTTGCTGCAATAATGTCTGAGGGGAATTCAGAAAACATACATTAAAAAACATTAGGTTGCATTAGGTTCAATGCAAACTGTTTCACCAGATAACAGCAAATGTGAGCTCTAAATTGCCCATATTTAGAAAACTTAGGTTAGAAAATGTCCCGTGAGACATAGATCTAAATTGTTTACTGACCCAGCCTGGTCTATTTGTTGATTATTAAAATATTCAATCTTCTAGAATTTTAATATTAAGAATTTCTAATATGTCCCTCTGATCGCTAGGAAATCTATAAGAAAGTTGTATGCATAAGCTTTTTGAGTAATTTTATCTTTCTTCTTTCTTAACTTATAGAATAATATACCAGTAAAGACAAAATAGGGAAGGTAAAGTGAGCTAATTTTCTTAAAATTTTACCTTTATGAAAAAAGGCCTTCTTTTGGGATCACTTCCTTTTTTAAGAACTGAAAACCTGGGAGAAGGACTGTGCTATTGAAAGGTACAAGCAGCCCTCAGAGAGCTGCCATGCCCCCTACAGCTGGCATTTGGAGAACATGGCCATCAACAGACATGATAGCTGATACTGCAAGACTAGAATATTTTTACTCCAGGATAGACAGTTTTAAACCTTCAGACCAAAGAGGAAAATAGTCAACTTTGCATATATTGATTATTTGACATGGTGCTGCTTACATTGAGGTTTACCTTGTTATTTTTATAACACTCAAAATGTAAAAAAAAAAAAAAAGTACTATTTGCAAATGAGTACTTATGTGTTAAAATGATAAAGAAATGCAAGGAAATAATTTAAAAAATATCAGGAGGGCTATTACCCTTCACAGGATAATTAGTGACTGGGGGAAGGTAGTTAGATGGAATTAAATCTTTACTGCTAAGACATTTTCAGCATCTTAAACAATCCCAGTTGAAAGCATTTTAACCAGAATATAGGACATGGGTGCTGCTTGCATTGAGGTTTGCCTTGTAACTAATTAGAGCTGTTAAAAACAGTGGCAATCACATGATTAGATGGATGGATGGTTGATAAAGGGAGGGTCAGGTAGACAGCTACATGATATAGCAAATTAAATAAAATGGTAATGATACAGTAGGTGGGTATCTGAATATTAAGTGTAATATTGTTTCAACTCATCTATGTGTTTAAAACTTTCCTAATAAGGTACGCACAAGCCATAAGCCTGGTTGAGTGGTCATGAGGACAAAACTGCTATGTAGGTTCCCAGGATACCTTATAGTTAAGTCCTCATGGGATGTGGCCGGAAACAACAAAGAACTGTCAGGAAGATTGAAAATTTGCCTCATACATTCTGAAATCTCTTATATTTACTTGGTTACTATACTAAAACATCACAAAGTTTTTATTAAGATAGAAAATAGAAACAAATATAAATGGTGAATGCCATCTTATTGAAAGATCTATTGCTCACCCAAACATTTGAGTTTTCAGCACTATGATAAAATAGAACTGTGAGATTAAATGCATATTCAAGGGAGAAAAGACTGTTTTGTTTATCTGGGCTTTCTGGCAAGGTTGTATTATGATGTAACATTACGACAGTGATGCTGCACCTTGCATTATTGCTCTGTATTTTGTAGCTTGTATAAAGGGAATCTTGGAGTTAGGCAGTGAGTGCACGACATGGGGCATCCTATATTCTGGTTAAAATGCTTTTAACTAGGATTGTTTAAAATGGTGAAAAATGTCTTAGCAGTAATGTAAATATTTAATTCCATCTTACTACCTTTCCCCAGTCACTAATTATCCTCTCTGTCAAGGGTAATAGCCTTCCTGATATTTTTTGTTTATTATTTCCTAGCATTTTTTAATCATTTTAACACGTAAGTACCCATTTTCAAATACTACATTTTTTTTACATTTTGTTTTGAGTGTTATAAAAATAAAATTTTACCGTATGTATTTTTTGTGGTAAAGGTCTTTTCTTAAACATTATGTTTATGAGATTCATTTATGTTGTTACATGTGGCCATTTTTCACTCATTTTCATTGCTGCATAATATTTCACTGTCTGATTATACTTTATTCTTTCTAATATTGACAGAAATTGGGTTACTTCTATTTATGGATTGCTATTATGAAATTTGTAGTTGAGCACAATTTTGTCTATATTTCTTTGGCATACATATAAATACATTTCTTTTGGGTAGATGTAAGATTAGAATTGCTGAGTCACAGGATGGGAATATTTTCAAATTGATAATGCTTAATCATTTTCTAAAATTATCTTAATTTGTGCTCTTACAAATAGTGTCTAAAATTCACACGTGTTACATATTCTTACCAATATTTGACATTTTTACTTTATTCTCTTGGATAGTAAATGGTATCTCACGATTGTTTCAGTTTTTATGTATTTGACTAGTCAGGATATTAAATAACCTTTGGCCCTTTGGATATTCCCTTTTGTGAAATGCATGCTCAAGTCTTTTGCCTGTTTTGCTTTGAGTTGCCTGTAGTTTTGTTTTTATTTTGTAGGAGTTCTCTACATAATTTATATAAGTTGCCTTTGTTAGTGATGTGGTGCAGAGAATGTCTTCTCCCATTCCATGCTTTTCCTTTTCACTATTTTGTTAATACAAATTTTTATTTTGATTTATAGTTTTTATTGTTTGAGTTTTAATATAGCCTAATTTAAAATATTTATCATTAGTTTTCTGTCAGTGTTTAAGAAGTGACTCTATATCATGAGATTATGAAAATAGGCTTCTGTATCATTTTCTGTAAACTGTATTGTTTGTGTTTGGCATTTAATTCTGAAGTTTATCTGAAATGAATTTTAAATTTTTGTAAATGAATATCTGATTGTCTCAGCAACATTTTAAAATAAGGCATCCTTTTCCCATGCTTCTACAGTGTTATAGTGTGGTTATTTTTCTGTGCTCTCCTATTTTAATCTATTGTATTCTAGTCTATTTATTTGTCTATCTACAAACAGATATCCACCTACGAGTTTGAAACCAGTCTAGGCAAAATGGAGACACTCCATCTTAACAGAAAATACAAAAATTAGCTAGGTATAGTGATGTGCCCCTGTAGTATCAGCCTCTTGGAAGGCTGAGGAGGGAGGATTGCTTGAGCCCAGGAGTCAGAGGTTCCAGTGAGCTGAGATCATGCCACTGCACTCCAGCCTGGGTGATAAAGTGATACCCTGTCTCAAAAACAAACAAAAACCAAGTTTCTTACATATTTAGTTATTGCTCTGTAAGTCTTGACATTCAGTAAAAGACTTTTAACCATATTCTATTTTCCAAGATTGATTTTATCTTTATTGGGGATGCCCCATAACACTGCTACACAAATTTTAAAACCATTTGCTAATTTCTACAACATTGAGATTGTATTAAATCTGTATATTAGTTTTGGAGACCTGGTGTCTTTACAACTTTTACTTTTCAAATCCATGTTTTACAATTTTCTAAGAGAAGTTTTGAAGTAAGTTCTATCTATTAAAACTGTTATATTGGAGTATAATATCACAAGAGCACTTAAAGCATCAGTGAACAGTTCAATGAAATTTCAAAAAGTGAAAGTTCTCTTGTAACCAGCACCAGATCAAGAAATAGAACATTACCCCAAATCCCAGCCCCATTCTAATCTACTTTTGACCTTTAAATTACTTGAATCATCCTGTAAGTATTGTTTCTTAGATGATTGTGTTATTGGAGGTGAATCCGTATGGGTCTACAGTAACCTCAATTCTTGCCTCCTCAGCAGAAAGAATTTGACTGAGGGAGCATAAAGCAGGGTGAGAGACAGAGGCAAGTTTTCTAGCAGGAGTGAAAGTTTATTAAAAGGTTTTAGGGCAGGAATGAAAGGAAGTAAAGTATACATAGAAGAGGGCCAAGCAGATGACTTGAGAGCTCAAGTGTGCAGGTTGACCTTTTTACTTGGGTTTTCATATGTTGGCATGCTTCTGAGATCTTGCGTTACTTCTCTCCTGATTCTTTCCTTGGGGTGGCCTGTCACATGTTCAGTGTGTTTACTGAAGTTTTATGCATGCTCAGTTGAAGTGTTCTTACCTTACCATGCGAGTGTTCTTATAATGTGATATACCCGTTAAACTCTGCCATGTTTCCTCTTAGTGTGCATGCTTGAGCCGATTTGCCCAATTCCTGAGATCTTATCAGGAAGCTGCTGATCACCAGCTTTAGGTGCTTCTATTTATTGGGAGACTGCCTTTCCCTGGCACTGGATGTGGCCTAAGTTATTATTTTAGAGAGATAGTTCACAACCGCCTATGCATCACCTGCTGATTGCCTGACATTCCTGGTGTGTATGTGTGTGTTCGTAGGGAGACCTCTCCTGTCCTGCTCATGTCTGATAGCTACCTACTGAAAGAATTTCTTTCAGCCAATACTACATTTATAAAATTCACTAATAATTTTATGTATATTTAATTACTTATTCTCATTGCTGTATATATTGCATGTTGCAAAAACATCATTTTTTAAGCATTTACTGTTGATAGGCATCCGAGAGATTCGCAGTTTGAGGCTATTGTGAATAGGGCTATTGTGAACATGTGTATGAGTTTTGTAGGCCCTATATCTAAGAATAAAATTGTTGAGCCAGGATGTGCATGCATTACTTTTATGGAATATGTTGCCAGACAGTTTTCTGAAGGGTCCTACTGATATTTGATGTTTTTGATGATGTTGAAAATGACATCTATTTGAAATGCTCAATTTCTACTTGTTTCTCATGTAGAGAAATGCAATTGATGCCTGTTTTATACTTACCTTATATCTAGCAACTTTATTAAAGTAATTAGTTTTAATAATTCATTTATAGTCTCTTTTAGATTTTCTACACATACAATTGCTACAGGACAGAGAAATATGTTACAGGAAAGGGGTCCCAATCCAGACCCCAAGAGAGGTTCTTAGATTTTGCTCAAGAAAGAATTCAGGATGAGTCTGCAGCACAAAGTGGAAGCAAGTTTATTAAGGAAAAAAAGGAATAAAAGAATGGCTACTCCATAGACAGAGCAGCCCTGGTTGCCCATTTCTATGATTGTTTCTTGATCATATGTGAAACAAGGAGTGGATTATTAATGGTTCCCTATTTTAGACCATGTATGGTAACTCCCTGACATTGCCGTGGGATTTGTAGACTGTCATAGCACTGATGGGAGTGTAGTAGTGAGGACGACCAGAGGTCACTCTTGTGGCCATCCTGGTTTTGGTGGAATTTAGCTGGCTTCTTTACTACAACCTGTTTTATCAGCAAGGTATTTATGACCTGTGTCTTGTGCTGACTTCCTGTCTCAGCCTGT
The DNA here is from genome assembly GCA_963573385.1 of Cacajao melanocephalus. Classification (NCBI taxonomy): domain Eukaryota; kingdom Metazoa; phylum Chordata; class Mammalia; order Primates; family Pitheciidae; genus Cacajao; species Cacajao melanocephalus. The sequence continues at coordinate 25,564 of CAUYLG010074477.1, read as the reverse complement.
GACTTAGAATGCCTGAACGGTCTGAGAATGCAGCCCATTAGGTTTCAGCCTCGTGCTACCCAGCTCCTATTCAAGATGGGGTTGTTCTGGTTCACATGCCTCTAACACAGTCATACCACATATGAATAATAATGATTTTTTCCCCTTCTTTTCTAATTCTGCTGCCTTGATCTATATCTATTATACAGTGTGTAATAGGGATGGTGACAATGCCTTTCTTGTTTTCTTCCTGATTTCGGGAGAAAAGCTTACAGTGATATACTGTAAAAATAGTTATTTTTCCATAAGTTTTGTTACACATCCTTTCTATTCCTAGTTTTTTGGGGATTTTTACTGTGGATGGATGTTAAATATTATTGCATGTCTCCATATTCGTGAAAACTATCATATGATATATTTCCTTTTTTCTGTTAATGCATATTACATTAATTGGGTTTGATGTTAATCTAATCTTACATTAGTTACTATGAAATAATGTTTTGGTAATTGCTGGATTCAGTTTAATATTTTAAAAGCAATTTTCATATATGTGTCCTGTAGAGGTGAAAGGAAAGCCTCTCCTTTGCCCTTGGAAGGTTTGCAGAAAAATCAACTCACAAAAGGCAGATTAATAAGAGAAAAGGAATACAAATTTATTTGGTCCTAGTTTTATGTGACACAGGAGCCTTCAGAATAAAGACCAAAAGCAACCCCTCCCCCAACCAATGAAGTATAGAACCTTATATATGATCTTGAAGTTACAGAAAAAAGGCAGGCTCAGAGCATGGCAGCAAACAGGTTAGGGTGGTAAATGGGGTTTTAGTACCAAGACAGGTGATGGGAAGGAGAAAAGAGGAGACTTGGTTAGCAAAAATGGTCTGTTATGTAGATGCACCTCACAGGGAGTAGCCCTCAGAGAGAATAGACGGTAAATGTTTCTCTTTAAACCTTTAAAGGTGTCAGAATCTGTTAATCTTTCCTAGGTGCAGACAAGGAAAGATGTGGGTGCGTTAAGGCAGATTCTGTATAGATGCAAATCTCTCCTGCTCCTGAAAGACAGTTTTTCAGGGCCACTTCTGTTTGCTGTTCCTCTGGCAGCCATCTCAAAATATGTCAAAGAAATATATTTGAGGGAAAAATATTTTGATTTACTTCAGTCCAATAATGAGTTTAGCCTGTAAATTTCCTTTCTTATATTATCCTTGAGAAGTTTTGACATGAAGATCATTCTTGCCTCATAAAACATAGAATTATTGTAAGATTGGCACTATTTCTACCTTAAATGATTGAAATAATTCCTTAGTGGAGCTAGCTGGAACAAGATTTTTCCTTATAGGAAGGTTTTTCATCACAAATTTAATTTCTTTACTAGTGATAACATTATTTATTCATATTTTCTGTTTCTTTTTATTGCCAGTTTTGATAGGTTGAATTTTAATTTCAATTATTTGAAAATTGTATTGGCATAAAGTTGTTTCTCTCAATTTCTTTCTAATGCTATAACATTTGTAATGATATTTCCTTTTTAATTCTTATTATTGATTTGTGATAGCCTAACTTGTGCTAGCCTAACTGACTCCATCTTAGCTGCAGACCTCATGAGCTTTCTCTAGCCTCTCCATCCCTGCCATGGCCCCTCAGGTATACAACTGGGTCATGCTGCACTCAGAGCCTTGAACCATGAGGTTTAGAGCACACTGTCTTAGTACCTGTAACCACTGTAATGGCATCCTGCTTGGCAAGTCTATCTGCTATTGTGAATACCCTCCTTGGTGATTGTATGGAAAGTTCCCCCTGGTACCCGCCTTGATGATTGTATGGAAATACCATTAGCAACCAACAGTCATGAGAGCCATCTGCCTCCTGGTAACCAGCTTCCTCCTCTAACCTGCTTGTTCTGCTTCTGTAAAAAATTCTGCTTCAGCTAGGCTCCCCTTCTCCTCCCTAAAAGGGGTTGTAAAAGACTTTACCTCCCCTTAATCGATGCTGAGAGAACTTTGAGTGGTAGCCATCTCTTGGTTGCTGGCAATTAAAGGACTCCTGATTCAATCTCAGAGTGTGGCGCTTTCTCTATAACTCGCTCGGTTACAACAGATTATTGTGACTTCTCTTTATAAAGGCATGTTTTCCCTCTCTTACATCTTCTATGATTTGTGTTATTTCTTCAATTTTTCTTACCACTTCAGGAGAAATCCTTATCTATGAAGAAGAGCAGAAAAGGGTAGAGGACATTAAAGCTAAAAGTTCTCTCATTCTGATGGTCACCATTACAACCTAGCATGGTATTGATTATAGTGCAGATTTTCCTAGTTAGAACTGTGAGTGTTTGATATTTCTTAAAAATTTAGCTAAATGAGCAGGAAATCACAAAGACAAAGAGATCGGTAGTAAATAATTATAAAAAAAAGAAGGAACGTGAAAAAACAAATAACATGCATTCTGTTTCTCAAAGAACTAAAAATAGAAGGACCACTAGATCTAGCAGTCCCACAACTGGGTATCTACCCAAAGGAAAAGAAATCATTATATCAAAAACATCTACACTCATATGTTTATCACAACAGCATGTTATTCACAATAGCAAAGATATTGATTCAACCTAAATGTACATTAATGGGTAACTAGATAAAGAAAATATAGTTTGTACACACAATGGAATAGTATTTGGCCATTAAAAAAAGAATTAAATCTTGTCTTTTGTAGCACCATTGTTGGAACTGGAGGTCATTATCTTAAGTGGAACAGCTCAGACACGGAAAGATAAATATCGCATGTTCTCATTTATAATTGGGAGCTAAATAATGTGTATACATGCACATAGAGTGTGGATGATAGACAGTGGAGATTCTGAAGGGCAAAAGGGACTTAATGGATACAATGTGCATTATTTTAGTGATGGATAAGCTAAAAGCCCTGACTTCGCTACTGTGTAAAAAACCATGCAGCAAAATTACACTTGTATCTCATAAATTTATACATATAAAATTTAAAATAAACATTTTACTACATATTTAATCTCCTTGGTCTCAAATAGATTAAAAGAAAATTTAATTTGAAAAGTGATAAAATGTAAAACTCAATAAAATAAATAATGGTTGTTTTAAAATACTGCTTGCAAGTATTTTGGAATGAGACAATTTTAATCTCATGGAGATTAAAAACTTTTGGCCTATTGGTAATAAACTGTTGGAATTGTAGAGTACATTTTCTTTCAAAATACACTGAACTCCATAAGAAACAAAATTTTATTATATAATAATGTTTTAATTTGAAAATGATAGCAGACATATTTCCCAGTGTTCCATTAACTACAACAGATATTCTGACATGCCAGAAGCAAAGTTACAGCAGTGATGACTTACTTGATATTCATAAACCAACTGGTTTCCAGATATGGGGCAAGAGGCATTAATAAATACACCATTAACATGCATTATTTGTTCAAGTTGTTTCTTTTTCTTATCTTCCCCTTTCTACCAGTCATCTGGTTTCCAGTCCCTAAGATTTTTTTCTCCTTGTCTGTCACTTTACCCTTCATATTACTGGCATTCTCTTCTCATCTTACCCTCCTCTCTCTCTCTCTCTTTCCCTGTCTCCTTGTCTCTCCCTTTTATTAAAAATTGTTTTTATTCTCTTCTCTTGGATCTGCATTTATTTTCTTACCATTTCCCTTTTCCTCTTATCTTACTGTAATAGTGATAACTTAAAACTAATTTATATTTGTTTTATATTTTATCTTGTAAAACTAAAATATATTTTACTTTTACTGTCTGTAATAATTATAGGATTCAAAATAATTTCCTGCAATCATTTTAAGACACTTAATTTTTATTTTCTCTGTAAACAAAATACTATGGAGTCAACTTCTACAGATGTGTATGCCATTTTTCTTCATTCTTCCTGGTTGCCACTGACTCCTGAAAGAGCAAAGTTTCTGCCTCCTTTCTGTAGATTTATCTATTGTTCCATAGAAGGATGAGAAAGAAACACTAGGCATCATTTTAATATCCTTTATCACAATCATTCTGTTATTCCCAGAACATAGCTTTTGCCTGGTGTAAAATTTCAGGATTGACTAGCTTCTTTTCTGAAGTCATGTTGGAAGACATTCTTAATAAGATACCCCAGGGGAAGTGTGTGAGAGTCTGGTGAAATTTTAAGCACTTGGCCACCTGGATGCTTTTGGTCTATTTGTGTCGGGAGGACTGTTTTATGCAGTTGTTCAAATCACACCACTCTTTCTTAACACAAACCAGCTCTGGTCATGGTGTGTGGGTAGGAGATCACCAAGGAGAAGGGAACCAGAAAAGAGAGAAATTTACTGTACTCCATTATACTTTGAACCCTGACTTCATTCTAGGCATGGGTGTTAGAAAGATTGACTTCAGGAAACTAAAATGCTGAAAGGAGACACAAAAAGAAAATTATGAAATGTAGTCAACCTGTCTTAAACCCCCAACCCTGGTCCATCTTTTCTTCTTGCCATAGCGTGACCCACCTTCTATATACTTTCCCTCTTTATTATGTTTATCATTGGAGGTGTACCTCCCAAACAAGAACATATGCTTTATAAAGGCAGGGATGTTGGCTGTTTTCATTAACAGTGTCTCCACAGACCTTGAAAGGTGCCTTGCATACAGCAGGCATTAAATATTATGTACATGAATGAATTCAGTTTACCTATAAGGCCTGAAATACATACTATGGTGCCTCATCAAAGTCCCTTCTTTTCAGCCTATATACAGTACACTAGCTGCTGTAGATCTTGGTTACTGAAAGGTGCTTTCAGTGGTGTCTTTCACTGGGTTTTGGCTTCAGCTGCATTGGATTGCATCATACAAGGTTACATATCCTCTAACGTTATGGCCTAGTCTGATGACTGTGTAATACAGGGATACAATAGCTGGTCTTTTTGCCTTAACTTGGGACAAGTCTGAAAGGGCATTCCGGTGTCCGAATTTCTGGTAGGACAGGATGAGGTCGTGCTTGCAACTGCATTGAGAATCAGCTTCTCCTGCCTTACTTTGACAGATATGGCTTCCCAGAGCAAGCCACTCGTTGTCTGAATCTGTTTCCAGGGAATCCAGTCTAGGTAAAGTTAGGTGTACAAGTATTGACTAATTTTTCATTATGACATCAGGGATGGCTTTAGTGTGTAGTACAGCATTCAGTGTAATGACACAATCTATACAAAGGCAGAGAAACATAGAAAAACATTGTATGTTCATCATGACTTTAGGGTTTTTTTCCATTTTCCTGCTGAACAAAGGGAAAATAAGAGGTTTTAAGCAGAGATACACAATTTTAATTCTATAGGTGGAAAACTAAAGAAAAAAAGCTGGAATATAAATTCTCCAGGCAAGAGGATATGTTGTATTATTCTTCATAACTTCCTCCCCTAAGCCACTGTCATCTCCCACTCCCAGTACCTTGGGGATATAGCTAGCTATTACAGACTCATCAATGTTATTTAATTCAATTAATGTAATTTAATTCAATAAATGAAACATTGTCCTGCAGTAGAACAGAAGGTACTGAGTACATTCATTAATAGTATATTTTAAATTAATAGAGTAACAATTTCAAGTTCAGTAGCAAAAATAGAACATGACCCACAAAAATACCGGGAAGAGAAATAAACTATACTCACAAATTCTACAAAGTGATCTTTTGTTGTTGTTATAAATTTTGACTGTCTGTCTCACCACTTGCATTTCCATATCTGATAAAAAGCCTCAAATCTTTGTGTCTTTCTTTTATCTGGGCAACTTCTGAGCATGTAGAAATTATCTACAGGAGCTCTGATAGGACAAAAACAAAAAAAAACATGGAAACTTATGAGCACAGTGTCTAATGCGGTGAGCTATAAACATTTCTTGAATTCTCTCTAAAAAGCTTTGAAAAGCATTGTACCTTGCTTGATTATATTATTAAGATTATATTTTACTTAAGATTATAGATTATATTTAATCTATAATTTTGCATCATAATTTTAAATTATTGTAAGAGACTGTAATTTCTGCCATGCTGTGAATCTTGACATTTAAAAAAAATTGTCACATCATTCTCCTAAATGTTTCCAAAGGTCTGTAAATACCATAGTGCTTTGATAGTCACCACCTACATTTAAGAAATATTTGAGGAAGCTCTAGTTTAGCATCAGAAATTTTTAAACTGGCACTCTTTTTCCATGAATTATTGTTTCCATTCAGCTTCTTCACATTATTTGATGCTAATATGTTTCCTCATAAAAATATTCTAATTAATCACATTATTACATTTTTACAACAAAAACAAAATATACACTTGTATATTTATGTGTGTACATCCATGCACATAGATATATGTATATATTCACAGAGAGATAAACATTAAAATTTGTATTTAAAAAATCTTATTGTGAGATTTTTAAGCTTTGGAAATGTCTGATGGATTATCATTATGATCATTATTGACACAAAATTTATTGAAAATAAGTATATTATACAGTATGGAAAATAATTACTAAATAAAATGTTGTTATAAATCAATCTGTTACTTATATGGGTAGAGTTTCTTTTCAATTGACCACTTTTTGCTAGAAGAAGACAGGTTTCCATATCAATTTCATTTTTGCTTTTGGTTGTTATTGGTATAAACAATTGAGAAAACGTGTTTGCCTAAATCATCAGACAGAAATGGGAGAGGTGTTCCTATACTGATATAATTGACTTCTTTTAACTCTTTCCCAATTATATTCCCCCCAAATCACTCAGTGATCTAATATCAAAAATCATTTTTTATGAAATACAAATCGTTCCTACTCTGATTGTGTTAAAATGATCCTTTAGTTCCTTCATATCTAGGGGAAGGTTTGGACTACCCTGTGTGTGTGTGTGTGTGTGTGTGTGTGTGTGTGTGCGCGCGCGTGCACGCACTCTCGAGGCTGATGCCTTTAATCTGCAATGGAAGGAAAGGTGATTGATTGGAGACAAGGCAGTGAGAAAATGGAACCAGAGGAGCAGGCTTGTTTTTAGATTGATCAGTGTCAGTAATGAGTACACATGAAAGCTGAACATCTGAAACTTAGTCTATGTGAAACTACTTAGACCTATGTCCTCCTCACAAAGTCTCTTTGTTCTCTAAGGATACCAGCACTCTGTACTGAATACTGCTGACCTAATAAAAATTAAGAACTTCTTTGTGAAATAATAATTTGTATTAAGTTAATAAATATGTGGATAAGTCAAAATTAATATTTTAAGTTAAGTCATGAATAAGTTACTGAATTTATAAGTTGGTATGATTTTTTGAAAGTCATCATACATAGGTTTTTGACATTTGTCTTATTGAAAATCTAAGCCACAAAGTATTTTGAAATGTATGGTTTGTGAACACGGAAATGAATAATTAATGAAGTCATAATATTACATTTGGCAGACATAAAGTTAAAATTTTAGTTTTGGAGTTGTTTCCTCTTTGGTTATAAGTAAAATATTTTTCTGTGGCCTCAGATATTTTCACTGGCCCTTGAATATCTTAGTGTCTGTGAGCACTACCTGTTGTGACTGCTGAATAAAATAGCCCTGGTCCTGCCTGCATCCTTTGAAGAAAGAAAGCGAGACACTGAAAAGAGGTAAGGACTTCAACTTTGGAGCTTGTGTTGAACTGACTTTCATTATTGTCAGTTTTGCAATAGAGAAGTTGTGGCCTCCTCTGCTCAAACAGGCTACCTGCCTAAATACCATTACTAATTCATTACTTCTAAGGCACGCCTTTTTTGAAAATCCATATGAGATTGTGATGCCCATAAAGGGTAATAAACTTCCATCTTAAAGGTGTGACTTTTTTTAAATCACATATGTTTTTCAAAAGCAAAAAAAAAAAAAAAAAAGATTAGCCTGAGACTTGTAAGAACCCTATGTGTGGGCAAAAGGTATGGGGCCTTCAGTGAAATTGAAAAGGGCACAAAGAAGAGATGGATAATACATGAAAAATAAAATTACTAATTTTGCCTGTAACTAGTCAAGTGCTTTTTTGGACATACAAGGTCTCTGTGAGCTGCATCTCCAGTACCTTTGAAATTCTCTGTTCAAATGTAACAGTTGGAAAGACTTATCCCAAGAGACCACATTTTCCTACTCATTCATTAACACCCTGGATTATCATACTTCTTTGGTCTCCAGTTCTCTTTTCTTGCCAATCCTAATTCTAGGCAAACCCCACCATTTACAATTAGTATTCCTGTTTCCAGCCCATTGAAAAAGCTACCAAAAGCTAAAGAGTTATTCTCTTTGGCTTCACAATAAACCCACATTACCCAGCCTCAGAAGGGGCATCAGTCATGCTCTCTAATACCTAGATGGCTCTGTGTTCAATTTTCCACAGCACCTGGGCTCAGCCGTTTCCACTCTCCTCAAGCCCCACACTCGTCCCACTAGTCCTCACTAGTAGTCAGTATCCTCATGTCCTTTCTCTAAGATCCTATAGTTTTTGGAATATGCAGCGCATAGCAATTAATCATTTTGCACTATTCTATCCATTTTACACTTGAAGAAACTGGACGTAAAAGTGGTTCATGCTGCTCAGCTGGTAGGAGGTAGGACCAGATTTAGAGGTTAAGTCTTCTAAATCCAAATGTGCTGTGCTTTCTATTTTATCACATGCCTCTCTTATAAGGAAAAGCAATTTTCCATAAAAAAACAAGTCCAGAATCTCAAGGTCAAAGAAGAATCTGTGAAATTCTTGTTGAAAGAATCACGAGCTGATGACCCAACAGTATAGCGCTGTGACCACTACCTTTCTCTTTGCCCTTTGTTTTGCTGTGTTGACCTAAAGGAAGAAATTAAGCAAAATTAATATAATGTATTTATACCAGGGTTTAAATACATTATATTAATTTTTTATGTATAAAAAGGACAGCTGGCTGGGAAAACACTTCCAAGCTGCCTAGGCAAATGTCTGGAAAACAAGAGAGGCTCAAATTTTTAAAGAAAAAAAGGATGAATCAGGAAAGGGAGTAATTACAAAAGTTGTTCATAGGAATGAATACTGATTGGTGTACAGAAACATTGATTAGTGATGGGCTATACATTGCTGAACAGTAAAGTTTAAGTGTTGTCCAGCACATGGCATTTTGTGGCTACTTAGCAACAGCTAGTTGAAAGCCCAAATAACATACTAATGGCTTCAAAAGGTATTTATTTAGCTCAAAGGGAGATGTGGGACTTGACTGCTATTTCATTCCAGTGCCTATCTGGGTCAGTAATTCAAAGGGGCTTGCATTCTTCACATAAAAGCTTCATTTTCCTCTCAGCTTTATTAAGTTAAAAAAAATCTGGCATCATATTGCTTCACAGAGATTAACCGTATTCCATCGATGGTTCAAAAAAAAACCTTCTCTTGGGTCAAATTGTAAAGAGCTAGTAAGAATGGGACTTTCCCAAAGACTTCACATTTACTGGGTTGTTTTGTTTGCTTGTTTTATTATTTGATTGTTTAAACATATTTTACTGTGTTGCATTTATCTTCTCTTTTTTTCCCTTGGAATCTGCGAAAGTCTGACTTAGCTATACTCTAACTTGGATGGGCTGACAATATATAAACCTGTGAGAAGTAGACTGTAAAATGGTCCCCACTGAGCCCTATCTCCGAGTATTTACACTTTGTGTAATCCTATCCCTAGGAGTATGGGTGGGACTAATTGACTCACTTCTCAAAAAATGTAATACTGTAGTTATGATAAAATGTTGCCTCCAATATTAAGTTGTTGCTTTTGATACTAAATGATACGAAGAAAACTTCCTCCTTGGGAACCCACTCTGGAGTGTTCTCTCTTTTCTCTCTCCTCTCTTTCTCTCTCTTTTGCTGAGGCTTGCCAGTATCCATGTGAGTAAGCTTGAAAGCTAATCCTTCCTCTGGAATTTGCCTCTTTTTATAGTTTCTTTCCAAATAAATTGTGATTTCCTTAGAAGTATAAATCATGTTATGTTTATCTCTCCATCTTTCACACTGTCTAATGTTTTATCTGGCACATATTAAACATTAAATCATGACATTTTAAATCAATGATGCATTTTGTATGCTTCAATCAGGGTACCTTTATTGAAGAAATCACTATTTGCTGCTGCGTTTCTTATAAATTTCAATCAAAGCATTTATAAGCTGCCGCTTAAAAATCAACATATTTCAGAGATAAAATAAAACAAAATGATACACAAATACACAGATTACTTTTTTTTCTGAGTATGTCATTTGAAGAATTTACGTAAGACCCCAAAAAAATCAAATCACCACCCTAAACAATTGTTAATTCTGCATAAAAACATGTTTCTTGCATGACTATCATTAATAAACAAAATGAAATAGTTTATAATCCCCTAGGAAGCATGACTAAAAATCTGATATAAAGGTTACCATAAAAGACTTTAGTTTATGTAATTTAATGAAAAAGATCTCCAACTCAATATCTTTTGTTTTTGTTTTCAATTTTAACAATTAATGTAAGACAAGGAAATCTTCATGCTAATGTTATAGCTCCTTGGTTCTGCACTAATACTGTTATCTGCGTTAATGAATAATTCATTCCCAGTTGAAAACTTAACTGTATCATTTTTACTGGATATGAATGAAACTTTGAAGTGCAATTTAAGTTGAAAGAATTTAAGATTGTAGAGAATTCCCATAAACCATCAAAAAGTGCTGTGGTTGCAATATTACCTAGCACTCAAGTGTCATTGCTTTACAGAAAGCTCCTGTGAGATTCTAAATTTTGTTTCTTTGTAAAAAAAAATATATATATTGATGGGATTTATTTCTTAGTGCATTTTTACACTGTGCAGTGACTACTTTGGCCTCTAAATATAGAAAACAATCTGTTTTATATTTCTAGCTATAGATTTAGAATCTAGATAGTCACAGTAAAAAAAGCTGATATTTGCTCTTCCAGTGCTTTGCCACAGAATTATTTTCTGATAGAGAATTCCAGCAATGAAAATGACTTAAAAATATCAACAATATTTTAAGCATAGATTTAAACATATAATTAGAGTTTCAGTCCACTGCATCCTAAAAACTGAATAGATGAAATGGCAGTGACATGTTCTGAAGAAGGAAACTAAAGGATGTAACTGTCTTAAATTCTTAAAGAGCTTTCCAACAATCAGAGTATCTGCCCTTCTAGATCCTGTAATCAGGAATGGGCTAACACACATATGGGTTGGAAATTTTCTCAGAACTATTAAGAGGGTAGTCACCTTGGCCAACATGTCAAAACACCTGGAAAAGCATTGGGTTTCTACCACATTGCATAAGCAAAGAGCAAAATTTTGCAACTTTTTATAATGAAACAAGCCGCTGTTAAGTCATAAGAGCAAAATGTATGCATTTCACGAAATGATATACAATTCTCTTATGTTCATTGTTAATCTTATAAACGCTTATTTCCTTTCATTGCGTTTGTCAAGAGGAAGTTCACATTAAAATTTATTGCATAGTTTTAGCATAAGTGTATAAAAATACTTTTATAACCAATGTATCTGGGGATGCATCTCACTCTTTGCCTTATTTTCTATTTTATCAGGAGTTTCTTCCACTTTATTTTAAATATATATTTAAAATTTTAATTATATTTTATGTATTTCTAAAAATAAACTGTTTAGGTAGAGAAGAGAAAAACAGGGAGAGGAAGAAAGAGAAGAAAGGAGGAAAAAAAGAAAAGAAGAAAAGTAAGGAAAAAATTTTTAAAATGACAGAAAAAAAACAGGAAGGAAGGTAGGGAGGAAAGGAAAGAAACTGAAGTGTTAGTTAAGGTCCCAGTCCTTGGAGATGTACTCGAAGTTGGTCCAAACCCTATTCTGTTGGTGTTTGAAAAGCAAAAGCTTCCCAGCAACCTTCAAAGTCTTGTTTGTTCTGTTTTGAGGAAACATTTGAAGACTAGTTTTTGATGTTTTTCCTGGCTGCTTACTTCAGCTCCTTTTGTTTGCTGCCCCACAGAACACTGGATACCTAGTTCAGACCCTTCCTCAGCTTTCACTAGAAATCAATTTGCTTTCATGTTTTTAAAAAACGTGATTGAACATTTTGGAGGGAGTCTAGGGTGGTAATCAAATTATGGAATTTGGGTAGACCACAGTCTCAGAGGTTCAGGTTTAGTTCCCCAACTTCCTCTCTCCTCTTTCATCTCCTTTCTTTCTTGATGTCAAATAATTAAAGGCAGTTAAACATCCCTTCCCATGTCTTATGCAAAAAGAGTTATTTCCATTTCTAGGTATAGCACAGGCTTACCAGCTAACTCCATGTACACATACAGAATTTTCCTCTTCCTAAGAGGAATTATTTGGCAGTTATAAGTATATTAATATACATACACATATATACAGTATACAATATATGTATATATACAGTATATACATATATTGTATACTGTATATTTTATTAATACACATGGAATATATGGGAGAAAGGAAGGGAAGGAAGAAGGGAGGGAAGAAAGGGAGAAGAGAGAAAGGACAAGGACAGAAATGAAAGGAGGGAGCAAAAGAAAGAGACATGTTAATTACAGAACAATACTGGGGATATAGTAGATACAGCAGTCCTGATGGAATAGAATTCTAATAACCACTATTAGAATTCTATAGTGGTTAAAACCGTGGCTATGTTCAAATACTTACTTCACCTGCATGATAGCTTTATGACTTGGAGCATGTCTTTGAACTTTGCTGTGTCGCAGTTTCCTCATCTATGAGATTTGAATGCTAATAATATCCAACACATGGACTGTTAGAAATCTTAAGTGAGATAATACATAAACATGCCTAAAATACTACCTAGTACTTAAAAAGTTCTAAATAATTGTGACCACAATCGTGATAATCATGGAAGTCACACTAGGATCACTACAAGTAATGCCTAAAATGAGACAAGGCTGCAAATACCATCAGTGAAACACTGATCCTAATAAACATTATATGTATTAGTTATATTTATTAGATAGCAGTGCTAAAAAGAGCCTCTTCCAGCACCCCCACAAGGCACATACGTGCTAACACACAGGATTTTAACTAACTCTCAACCTAACTGACTGTCTTGGTATCTCTGTTGTTCAAAAGCATCTCAATCCCTGGGGAGTCTGGACAGGAACACATTCATAGCAGAACTGTGACCAGAATTGAAGGAAAAGAAAGTCATAGGAGGATATTCTCTTCTTTCAAAGGTTTAAACATTCCAATTTTCAAACCAGTGTCTAGGTGTTGAGAAAATACCCTTGAGAGCAAATTGACCTCTTCGAGACCTAATGTTTTCAAAGACCTAAGATGAGGAAGAAAAAGCTGAGGCACTGCAGATTACTTGTGGGCTCTCTTTATCCTTGAGGGAGACAATACATTCTCTTTTCCTGAGCTACTTATATTCCGGCGAAGATCTGTTTGTTTTTAAGATCTCGTAGGAGAACTAACCTGAACTTACTAGGTTGTAACAGAAAGGAAAGAAGATATTTAGTGTGGTCTTATTCCTTGGTGTACGTGATACTAATACTGACAACAACTGACTTTGGATTTCCTCCCTTTCTTGTAGCAGACATTGTCACTTTTATTTGGATCCTCCTCCAGATTTTTGTTTTTAACACTTTACTAATAAGGGTCAGAGGAGCTTTAAGATTGTGACCTGCTCAGTGGACTCCCGTTCTTCCTCAAGCACTCTTAGTCATAAATGTAAAAGGGTGAGTGCCAGGAGAGAAATATTTAATTAAAGCCTATGGCAATATCACCAAAAGCATAAAAAGTAATAATCTTTTGAATTTGCTTTTGTGTAGATAAAAAAGCAGCCTTTTCATTTCTCTTAGATGTTCTTTTTAAGATAAAAGCACCAAATTCCCAAATAATTCGATTATTGTTAGCTTTCTTGCACGTAATTCTTTCTCTTGGAAAACAAGACAGACAGAAATGTGCATAGAAGGTCCTTAGCTTAAATCTGTGGACATAGCACTGCACCTTCTCTCTTAAATATTGTTTTATAAAACCAGGTTTCACCTCATTTATATTCCCTACACATCTCTCCCTTTTTGTCTACCTTAGGGCTTTTAAATTTAGCTTCAAGAAAAGTGCCGTATATTGGGATCAAGTCCCCTTATCTTTTCTCTGAAAGAATTGTGTGCAGTATTTATTTCCCTTATGTTGCAATTTAAAGCAAACAGGAAGCTATGTTGAATACCATCAGTCTCTCATCTTTCTATCAAGATACACTTATCCACATTTTTATATAGTATATAATGAGGTAAAGATATACATTTCTTTATTTGCTGTATAGCTCACCAGAATTGAGACTTCCAAAAGTCAATGAAGTATTTACTTGTGATACTCTACAGGATAAATATTTTTCATGTTCAGTAGGGGTTAATAATAAATAAAATTCTATATTACACATGTACAATTACTGTCTTAATTCATTTTGTATACTGTTAGCCCAAGGGTTAAGGAACGGGTACATATTTATAATGTTTTGTTCGCAGTAGGCATTTGATAATCATTTAAGATTTGAAGGATGAATGAATATCACCATTCTAAAGAATCCTCATACACTCCAAGTAGCATATTAATTAGACTTCTTAAAGATGTAATTGAAAATGTTGTCATTTTTTTTCTTTAAATTTGATCATTTGGATTGAATTTTGATGGCCTTTTTCTCAGAAAACCTTGATATTTTGGATAAATTTATTATGAGCTGCAATTAAATAAGTCATTTCTCCCTGCCAAAAATTACTGGTCCCGTGAGTGGAAAAAAATCCAAATAAACACAATACTTGGCATAATTTTGAAAAGACATACTCAGGCAATATAACACCCTCTAGATACAGATTTATTGGTCTACTTGGGTTGTCAAATGTATATATTAAATGGAAATAGTTAATTTTCAAAAGACCTACTCAGGAATTACATATATATAACTTAAACTATCTGAAGAATTTAAAGTATAAAAAATATTTCTCAGTGCTCCTTTGATATTCCTTGAAATTACACTTGATAATGTGAAAAAAATAGAGAAGACAAATTAAACACATTAATTTGAAAGGCACAAGCTAAATTAGAATCACAAGGTAAAACAGACCTGTTTTCAAGACAAGCCACCTTTAAGAATGTCTTGGCACTCAGAGTATCAATGATTATATGAAACACATAAATCTTTTACAAATTGAATATTAAAATAGAAATATCATAAGCAAAGACTCTTAAAGTATCTTGTGCTTCTACTCTTTGTGAAAACAGTATAAGATAATGATTTCTGAAGTCCTTCTAAAGAAAAGCAATAGGTTTTAAGCTTTTATACATTTCTCTCAACAGAGTTTTAAAAAAGGAAAAGTGAAAAATAGTTGAAGAAAAATGTTTTTTTTTTCATTTTTAAAGAAAATTAGCTTAGGTAATGTGTAGCACACCAATAATTAATAAGTCCTGCTGATAACGGTATGTATAATTATCTAAAAGGTTTTTATTTATTTTTCTTTTCTATCCACTGTTAGCCCTGGAATAATTTCAGAAAGTATTGACTAGGTTCACCAATCTCAAATGCTTCTCTTTGATAATAATAAAAAGGAATTTTTTAGGAGCGGTTTAAAGACAACCAAAGTATTATTAATAATGGCTAACACCCAGAATGAATTACATTCTAATTACCCAATTGTATTATATTATTAACATTTAAATTATAAAACTACAAAGTTATAAATACATTGAGTTTTGGAGTTGCTCTCCAATATGTCCTCTGCACACACTGTAGCCATGGTGGTACCCACCCTGTTTTTTTTTCTTTCTTTTTTAATTAGTGCATAATAATTGCACATATCTATGGAGTCAAAAGTAATAATTCCATATATTACCCAGATTTGAATAATGAATATATTCACCACTTCAAATATTTAACATTTCTTTTTCTTGGGAACATTGAAAATCTTCTCTTCTAGCTTTTTCAGACTAAACCATAAGTTACAGCTAAAGGTATTCCCCCTACCGTGCTGCAGAACACCAGAACTCATATCTTTCCGCTACCTGCAATTTTATATTTATTAACCAATCTCTGCCTATCCTCCACTCCCCACTACTCTTTCTAGACTTTAATAACCATAATTCTGTTCTCTACCTCTATGAACTAAACTTTTCTGGCTCTCACATATGAGTGAGAACATGCAGTATTTCTTTCTGCACCTGGCTTATTTTATTTAGCATAATGTCCTCCAGGCTCATCTGTGTTTCCACAAATGACAGGATTTCATTCGTATTTATTAATATTCAGTTGGTTATATAAACCACACTTACTTTATTCATTTGTCTATTGATAGATACTTAGGTTGATTTCATGTATTAGCCATTGTGAATAGTGCTGCAGTTAACTTGGAGGTGCATGTATTCCTTTGATATATTGATTTCTTTTCCTTTGGATAAATATCCAGTATTGGGATTGCTAAATCATAGGTAGTTCTATTCTTCATTTATTGAGAAACCTCCATACTCTTTCCCATAACACTATACCAGTTTCCCTCCATGCCAACAGTATTTCAGTTCTGTTTGCTCTGCCTCCTCACAGGCATTTACTGCCTTTTTTAACAATAGCCATTCTAATTGGGATAAGGTGACATTGTGGTTTCAATTTGAATTTTCTTGGTGATTACTGAGGCTTATTATTTTTCATATATTTATTTCTTGGGTAATTTTATGTCTTATATTGAGAAATGTCTGTTAAGATCCTATGTCCATATTAAATTTTTTTTCTGTTGAATTCCTTAAGTTCTTTTTATATTGCAGATACTAGTCCCTAGTTAAATGAATAGTTTGCATATATATTCTCTCCTTCAGGTTTTCTCTTCACTCTTTATTGTTTCCTTTGCTGTGAAGAAGCTCTTCTGTTTAATAAAGTCCAATTTGTCCATTTTTGTTGTTCTTCCCAGTTCTTTTAGTCTTAGCCATAAAATCTTTGGCTAAACCAATGTCCTGAAGTGTTTCCATTATGTTTTCTTCCAGTAGTTTTATACTTTGAGGTCATACATTTAAGTCTTTAGTACAATTTGAGTTGATTTACGTGTATACTGATGAAAAGTCCAGTTTCATTCTTCTACATATAGGTAACCACTTTCTCCAGCACCTTTTATTAAAGAGGGTGTCCTTTTTCAATGTATGTTATTGGCACCTTTGTAAATATGTGAATTTAGTTCTCATTTTTCTATTCTGTCCTAAAGGTCCATGTTTCTGTTTTTATATCAGTACCTTGCTATTTTGATTATTATAATTTTGTAGTATATTTTGAAATCAGGTAGTGTGATGCCTTCATCTTTGTTCTTTTTGCTCAGTATTCTTTTGTGATTCCATACAAATTTTATAATTTATTTAATTTTCTGTGTAAAATGTCATTGGCATTTTGATAGAGATAACATTGAATCTGTAGATTGCTTTGCATAGCCTGCTCATTTAACAATACTAATTTTTTCAATAAATGAACATGAGATGTATTTTAATTTGTGTCCCCTTCGATTTCCATCATTAGTGTTTTGTAGTTATTGTAGAGGCCTTTCACATCCTTGGTTAAATTTATTCCTAGATATTTTTTAATCTACTATAGATGAGACTGCTTTTTGAGTTCTTTTTCAACTAGTTCATTATTGATATATAGAAATGTCATTCATATTTGTGTGGTGTTTTTGTGTCCTACAATTTTTAATTAATTTATCAGTTCTAAGAATTTTCTGGGTGGAGTCATTACGTTTTTCTGTACATAAGATCATGTCATCTGGCAAAGAAAGATAATTTGACTTCCTCTCTTCCAATTTGAATGATCTTTACTTTTTCCTCTTGATTATATGCTTTAGCTAAGATTTCCGGTAGTCAGCTGAATAAAAGTGGTAAAAGTAGGCATTCTTTTGTTCCAGTTCTTGTAGGAAAGAGTTTCAGCTTTCCTGTTCAGTATGTTGTTAGCTGTGAGTTTGTCATATATGGCCTTGAATGTGTTGTGGTATGTTTCTTTTATGCTTAATTTGTTGAGAGTTTTTATCATGAAGCAATGTTGAAATTAGTCAAATGCTTCTTCTGTATCTATTGAAAGAATGATGTGGTTTTTGTCTTTTATTCCATTGATATAATATATCAAGTTCATTGATTTGTGTATGTTGAGCTATCCTTGCATCCCGGGCATAAATCCCTCTTGCTATTGATATGCTATCTTTTTAGTGTATGGTTGGATTTGATACGCTGTTATTTTGTTGAGGATTTTTCCCTTTGTTGTTCATCAGGAATATCACCCTGTTGTTTTCTTTTTATTTGCTGTGTCATTGCCTGATTTTGATATCAGGGTAATGCTAGCCTCATAGAATGAGCTAGGAAAAATTATCTCCTCTTTAATTTTTGGAATAGTTTGAAAAGGATTGGTGTTAATTCTCCTATAAAAGTTTCGTAGAACTCAACAGGAAAGCCATCTGGTTCTGGGCTTTTCTTTCCTGGGAGTGTTATTACTGATCAATCTCATTATTTGTTATTGGTCTGTTCAGAGTTTCTATTTCTTCTTGGTTTAATCATGGCAGGTTGCCTGTGTACAGGAATATATTTGTTTCCTTTAAGTTTTCCTGTTTGTTGGTGTATAGTTGTTCATGATAAACTGCAATGATGCTTTGTTTTTCTGTGGTCTCGGTTGTCATGGTTTTTGTTTGTTTGCTTGTTGTTTCTGATTTTACTTACTTGAGTCTTCTCTGTTTTTTTTTTTTTTCTTAGTTTAGCTAATGGTTTGGTGATTGCTTATTTTTTTTTTAAAAAAAACCTTTTTTGTTGATCTTTTGTACTTTTTAGGTCTCTCTTTTATTTAGTCCTGCTCTGATCTTTATTTTTGTTTCTTCTACTAATTTTGAGGGTGGTTTGTTTTTGCTTTTCTGGTTCCTTGAGGCATGTTGTTAGGTTATTTGAGAATTTTTCACGATGTAGGCATTTACTGCTATAAACTTTTCTTTTAGTACCATTTTTGTTTTATGCCATAGGTTTTAGTATGTTGCTTTTCTATTTTTATTTGTTTCAAAAAAATTTTTATTCTATTTTTAATTTCTTCATTGGCCCGCTGGTTGTTCAGAAGTATGTTGTTTAATTTCAATGGATTTGTACAATATCCAAAGTTCCTCTTATTATCAATGTTCAGTTTTATTCCACCGTGGTCTAAAATATAAATTCAGTTTTGCAATTTGTAAAGACTTGTATTTTGGTCCAACATATGGTCTTTCCTAGAGAATGTTCTATGTGCTGATGAATAGAATGTGCCTTCTGCAGCTGTTAGATGAACTGTTCTGTAAATATCTCTTAGGTCCATATGTTCTATAGTGCAGTTTAATTTCAATGTTTCTTTGTTGATTTTTTGCTTAGATAATTTGTTTAGTGCTGCAAGTGGGGTGTTAAAATCTCCAACTATCATTGTATTTTGGACTGTCTTTCCCCTTGGCTATGATAATGTTTGCTTTATATATCTGGGTGCCCCAGCATTGGGTGAATATATATTTACAATTGTTATATCCCTTTTGATGAACTGATCTCCTTATAATCATATAATAGCCTTCCCTGATCTTCCTACAGCTTTTGACTTAAAATCTGTTTTTATCTAATATAATAATTGCTACTCGTGCTTATTGTTTGCTTCCATTCTTGTAATATATCTTATTCCATTCCTTCCCTTTTGGCCTATATGTGTCTTTACAGGTGATGTAGGTTTCTTGTAGGCAGAAAATAGTTGAGTCTTTCCATTCAAGATTTTTATTGATAAGTGAGGACTCACTCTTGTCATTTTGTTGTTTTCTGGTTCTTTTATGTATCCATTGTTCCTTTCTTTCTCTCTTAGTGTTTATTTTTGTCGGATTTTTTGTTGTTGTGATAACATTTGATTGCTTTCTCTTTCTCATTTGTGTATCTGTTTTAGCAACGAGTTCTATAATTTTATTTTTTGCATGTGTGATGACAGAAAAGTATGGAACACCTCAGAAATTTGCATGTTATCTTTGTGGACTGGCCATACTAATCTCTCTGTCATTTCCATTTTACTGTATGTGGTGCAGAAGCAAGCACTGGTTTTGATGTGATTCTCTTTCTTTGTTGTGTTAGGTTTTCATCATCTGCATATGGTTCTTCCTCTATACCCTATCAGTCTGTGTCAGAACAATAACTTCCTCATCATAAGGTTTGTTTGCACATTTCAAAACTATCTTCAGTTTTGCTATAATTTTGTAAAGTCTTTATTTTCTGTTTTTAAATCAAATTGTAGAGAGCAAGAAATTGATACTAGAACTAAAGAAATTTACTTTTTCTATGCCCCCTTAGCTGCTGCTAACTGCTTCAAAGTCTTTCTGTTATTGTATCATGAAGTAATGAGCAGAATGGAGATGTTTCTTTGGACTATTCTAGATCCTCTTCTATCATTTCTTTGTTGTTATTTTTTTCCTCCACAATCTATTGCAGTCTGTTAATCTGTTTCAGGTCCACTTGTACATAAGTTATCTGCACTTCTGATAATGTGTAGTTCTATTTTGGGAAAGGAAAAGGATGCCAATAAGCATCTCGTTCATCCTCAGACAACAGAAGAATGTTATTGCTTTCAAATTGTTTTAAAATTTTATTTGAAATAATACTAGTTTAGAGATGTAAAATAGAATACCATGCGGATCTGTTCGATAATACTGTTTCTCTATGTAGAATGCCAGTTACCTTCACTATGGTTTGCGTTGTTGGACCCACCCTTTAAGGACAAGTATGACTCAGAACTTTTCCTGGTCATCTGTCATAATTTCCCTGATTACCAGTATTCTCCTTTCTCACAAAGCATGTAGCACTTGTTGATACCTCACAGTCTAGTATATGTGTTTTTACAGTCCATTTACCTTTCTCTGATTTGTTTCTTAGGACTTTTTTGCATAGTTAAGACTGTGTCAAGTAATAGATCTCAATAAACTTTTCTTAGCCTAACTGACAGAGCACCCGTTGTTAACAGCAAAACTTGGCCTCTTTGACTGATAGATTCCCAGAGAAACAAACTGAAGATGATTCTTCCAATTATCTTTTTTTTTAACTACAAAGATTTTGTCCATAACAGAACCACAGATGGGAGAGTTGCTTTTCTATGTCTCTGCATACTTGTTTTCCCATTGCTAAATGTATGTTTACCTTCTAAAAAGAGTCTTCAACAAAAATTGCTTTAAAATTATTACCTACATGTTGCCTTTTCAGAGGAGAAACTGAACAATTAGTAGGGAGAACTAAAGAACATATTGTAGGTGATGAGTCAGTGTAAAAATTGAACTCATGGTCCTGAATGAGTTGTGGGAAGATCTGTGTACAAGATAAGAGCTGTAAAAGTGGAAAGTCATCCTACAGAGTGGACTAACTGAATGTGGTAAAATTTAATATTGTTGCTTCAAACATTGGCCTTACCTCGGAAAGCAGGGCTCCACAGCAGCTTACCATAGATGATATGAAGGCAGTACAATTAAATCACCAGGGTTGCAAGACAACATTATCCAGGATTACCTCCATCACTACAGTAAAATTATGTTGCTCACAAGCATTTAATTATTTGCCACATGTGTGTCAAGAAATGGGAGATTCCTTCAAAGATCTATCTCAAATTCAGATACGGTAAAGTAGTAAAGGATTAGGTATGGGTATTTCTAGACCGTAAAAGGAGAAGAAATACCTAGAATTGATGTTGATCTAGATCCACATAGCAGGCAGAAGTCAATCAAACTAATATTACAACAGTCTGAAGCTAAAAACCCCTTTTTCCCCTACTGCTTTCTTCTCTGATCTTAGTCTTACTTCTAGATATTCATTTTGACTCCTTGCTGTCTATAGTTTGTGTTTACATTTGACATGCAAACTTTTGGCTTCTGAAATGCCCCTCTGGCTTTATAGCTAAAGCTCACCTCACTGGGTCTTCCCACTTTTTATGATCTTGGTCAGGCTGTGTGACCTCAGATGAGACTAGCCCAATATACAGAGCCCCAAGCAGAGCAGGTCCTCCCAGTACTTCTGAGGATGGGTAAAGAGGGGCTTAGAATTCAAAAGCAAGAATTTGGCCCATGTGTTATGGTTAGAGCAAGAGAATACATATTATTTTGAGATTAAGAAACATAAATGATTCATAAAGCAGTCAGGATTTGCTATTGCATATAAAGGAGGAAGGCCCACCAGCATAAGAGACAAACCTATTAGGATGACACATGAACAGACTCACCATTTAAAGACATGGATCTCACTGTGAGAACAGGGAAATTCATAAAAATGGTACAAAAGACAAAGGGGTGCTGATTCCATGCTGTATAGCTTTATACTTGGATATTCTACCTGGAGGATCAGATAACACAGAAAAGTCACTGAGAGCACACTCAGAACTACAGCTGCTTATTGAAGCCCCTGGAAGGGGATCTCCTCCAATAATTCATTCATTCCATGAAGTAATCTATGGTTATTGACTTATCACAGACTTCCCCAAGAAAATGAGTTACTTAGGTACAGCAGCAGCCTTTGTACATGACCCTGAGCCTCCACTTTTACCACCAATGCTGCAGTCAACGAAGAGGCAAATTGCCACTCTCTTTAAGACTAAATTGGTTACAGTCAGCTGTGGACTTTGTTTTTTGCCTCTGCAATATTTTGTATCCTTCTTAATGCATATTTCAGTGCCTGGCACACAGTAAATACTCAATTAGTGATTGTTGAACAAAAACTATAGTTGCTGAACACATGAGGTTTTATCGTGATATAAACTACCTCATGGCTATATCTGATAAACAGTTTTGAATTGGCCTGAAATGAAACACACATACACCCTTTTCTTAGCTGAGCTGATGAGATTTTTCTTTTTATTTCTTGGCTTCTGTGTTTACTTTCATCTGTCAGCATCTGGCCACATACAAAAAGGTTGTTCACAGATTCAGGCTAACCATGGGTGTGGTTAGAGAAGTGCAATATGTATAACAGAATAAACTGCAGCGTGGGGACACTCAGCCCAGGTACAGGGATATCAGTGCGTTTGTGATTTTTAAATGGGGAATTTCAGGGAACTTCCAGGCCTAAATAATAGCTTCAACGCCAAGTATCCTAGGCACCTTCTCCTTATCACTGGAAGAATCTAGAGTAGAACAACAGAATCAGGGAAACTTGATCCCAGGGGCTCTACAGGTAATCCTAATGTTTTCCCTTCATCAAGTCAGAAAATCCTAATGAGCCTTATCTGATAAAGAACTGAATTCAGGTAGAGAGAGTGTTTGCCTCACATGCAAACATTAAAGCAAGGTGGTGAACAGTGGATGCGATTACAACTATCTTGATTCTCAGCAATGACTGGCTAACTAAAGGGATTCTAGGAGACAGAAAGAAGTCAGATTGAACGTATTTAGAAATCTGCTAAACATATGAACCTCCTGGAGGAAATTAAGTAAATGTCATTCAAAATGATAAAAATGTGTAAATATGACTTAGAAGAAATTTAATTAGTAAAGTAGAATATAAAGCGTCCATGAGGTATTTTTTTTTAACTTTTTTAAATCCTGGAGAAAATTATGCTCACAGTTGAAGCTACTGAGAAGCTTTTCTATTGTTTACAAATATAAACTGGTTTTCCCCAGACAGAAGCTGGATCCTTCCTAACAATCATGGAGTCTAAGTTTACCAACCAAGATTTGCACAGGTATAGAAAAGGTTGCAGGAGGTACCATACTGAGCAGCAAAGAAAACAGACAGGAGTTTCTGGTTCTCTGAAGGACTTGGTATCTTTCCTCTGGCAAATAAGTAATCCCTCAGGCTGAAGATGCCTCTTTAATGTTTTTAAAGTGTCTAAAATATGTATTTGTGTGTGTAGTCATATGAATTCAGCTCACTTCAACAAATGTCATCGAACTCTCATTCTGTACAAAGTGTGTTTTATGTGGAAAGTTGTGTGAATACTCTCAAGTATATATGATTTTAAAACTACAATTTTTTTAGTCTTGTTATGAGTCTGAAGCAAAAAAATCACGTATTTGTCAATAAGAGCAGATGCACACTGTTTAACTGATTTATTGTATCCATTCATATAAAGATCCATTTGATGACTGTCGGCTGGGTGCAGTGGCTCACACCTGTAATTCTAGCACTTGGGAGGCTGAGGCAGGTGGATTGTCTGAGCTCAGGAGTTTGAGACCAGCCTGGCCAACAGGGTGAAGCCCTGTCTCTACTAAAATACAAAAAACTAGCCCAGTGTGGTGGTATGCACCTGTAGTCCCAGCTACTCAGGAGGCTGAGGCAGAATTGCTAGAACCCAGGAGGCAGAGGATGCACTGAGCCAAGATTGCACCACTGCACTCCAGCCTGGGTGACAGAGCGAGACTCCTTCTCTAAAAAAAGAAAAATATGACTTATTTCTCTGTTTTTTAATACCTCATGGATAAATTAAGAGCCATGATTTTTCTAAATTAATTTCAAAGTTTAAAACTAAATCCATGACTCCAAATGATATTAAATGTTTAAAAAATTAAATAAAAATAGAAAAATTAAGTTGGAAACAATAGGATTTATTTGGAAATTTTTTATTTGGAAAAATACTGTTTTTACGCTTAGTGGAATGATCATCAAAGCTAACATATCATCTTTTGCACAAAATAGTGAGGTAGTGTTTCATTTATGAATAAGGATAAGATAATGTAACAGGTAAACACTTATTTTATTGAAATCATTTATAGAAAAGATTTTTGACACAGAAAATGTAAGCATATGACAATAAACTATCTGAAAATTACTTATAATTTGAAGTTTGACAAATTTTACTATGAGTTTAACTCAATATCTT
Source organism: Cacajao melanocephalus (assembly GCA_963573385.1). Classification (NCBI taxonomy): domain Eukaryota; kingdom Metazoa; phylum Chordata; class Mammalia; order Primates; family Pitheciidae; genus Cacajao; species Cacajao melanocephalus. The sequence goes on along the minus strand of CAUYLG010074477.1, from coordinate 781 downwards.
ATGTAATTGAATTTCGTACTTCACATCCTACTAGTGTGAACTTCCTAGATGTACTTTCAGTAAGCAAAAATTGATTGAATTTAAATTTTTATAAGCGAAAATTAAATGTAAATAAGGTTGAAGAAATTCTAATTGAGACTATTCCATTGTTGTAGAACTCATTTGTATGATGATGTCAATTACAAGAACAGAAATGATCACGAATTGGGCTATTATTATTTGATCTTATTTTATTCTAATTAGTGGTAAATATCTACACACCTTTTTAAAGGCAATGAGCCTGCAATAATACACTCCTCTCCTGAGGCATTGAATACAGTCATCTCCAATTATAAATTCAGACAAGAAATACATAAAGCATCAATCCGTGAGAGACAGGCAAGGGCGTTTGTTCCATGAATACACTTCTGTTTAAATTTTGACAATATATGTGTTTGGTTACTTTGTTTCCATCCAAAATCAAATCAATTTTGTTTTTAATTGGAGCTCTAAAAGTAAATTTAACAATAATTAGAATGTTTGGGAATAAATTTACAAGTAAGGGGACTGACACTATCAGTGCAGGCAAGCTAAAGGTTGGAGTTAGTGGATGTTATCTGGATAGTTACCAGAGAGCTGTGATAGATTATTTAAATTGCACAATTCTTTTTTTTTTAATTTTTATTGTATTTTAGGTTTTGGGGTACATGTGAAGAACATGCAAGATTGTTGCATAGGTACACACGTGGCAGTGTGATTTGCTGCTTTCCTCCCCTTCACCTATATCTGGCATTTCTTCCCA